>VZTT01040314.1:60577-76836 GCA_013400855.1 Buphagus erythrorhynchus | reverse complement strand
TTTATGCCCCCTGAATATAGCAAAGATTGTGAGTGTTGAGCCCTTTCGATGTGCTCTCTTTCCCATCTCACCAGACACACCCACATATCTAAAGAGGCTCCCTCAGGGAACCAGGACACGAACCTTCATCATCACACTGATGCTGCTTTTGCAAAAGACCACTATTTCATCAGCCAAACTCTAACAAACTCCTGAAGTCCTCTGGGATCTACCAGCAGCTTGTGATGTCTATGGGCTGAGCTCCCATTTCAGATCAAGAATTGTTCCTGTATAAAACACTTGGGAGACGAAGCTTTGCTGCCACGGGAGAAGTGCAGACTTCAGCTTCCAGTGTGGACATCTGAAAGTGTCAGGGCAGCTCGCCCACCCCCTGCACACAGGGAAAGAGAAGAGTGGTTTCATTGTTTTCAAATTCAAAAGACAAATTAAAATACAACATATCTTTCCACTGAGACACAAGGAAAAAAAGCCCAACTCTTTTTACATCTCTTGATGCGCATTGGGAAAACTCTGCTTTCACTCACAACTTTCCTAGTCAGAAGCCTTTTTTTTCCCCCTCTTTCCAAGAGCTGTACATCTCCTTGTAAAGCTCTTCTTGAGGAATCATGAGAGCCATGTTCCCCTTCAGACCTCATTAATCCTTTGTCAGGAGATGACCAAAGACAGCCATTTTCAGGTGTAGAAGGAAGCCAGCAGAAGTCTGTCTATCCTGCCTATGATATCTTTTGGAAAACATGTTGCTGTAATTAGGCAACATCTGGGTAATGAGCCACAACATCCCCACTTGGTCCAGTGATGTGTTGAGAAGCACTGATGCACTTATAAGGAGGGAACAGTGAGCAGCAGAGAAAGAGAGGGTGAGGAGGGAGGAGGGGAAACAGAGATAAACTGCTCTTCACATGTACTTTTAGCTGCTGTTAATCCCATTTTCTATGCTAATTTTCTACATCTCCTCTTCTTTACCACACCTTTCCACGCTCCATCAGGAAGTCTTCACACCCTTTTGACCCTCCTATCAACCAAGATTGTTTCAGCTAGGTTATATGTATATTAAAAATCTAATTATAAAGGGGGGTTACCACGGAAAACCGTTATACAGCAGACAGAGGTCATGCTCTTCACAAGATTAGGCTCACCACAGAACACTTCATCTACCCAGCTCAGTGCTGATACAGCTTACTATGCCCTCTGACATCTCTTAATCACCCTCTGACAGATTCCTAACAGGATTTTCACTGAGTGCTGATATGCTGCCCTTCAGTAAGGGCTCAAGAAGTGATTGGATTAACCACACTCTTGCACCCATGCCTTGGACAAGGGGCCAAACAGCAAGCCACAGGCACAAGCAGCTCCCAGGAATTCCAGAAGGGCTTGCTGATAGCAGTGGGGTATGGCCCATACACAGGCAGAGGAGAAATGCACTGGATAGCCACTGCATACATTGTTCTACAGATACTGGTATTTTTCCAAGGACAAATTGCTCTGTATCCAGTAGAACTAAAAGAGGCTGACCACGTGTAGATGCACACCCTGAATTTTATTTCATTATCCACCACAAAACTATGGATCCTCCTCCATTCCCAACTCACCACATCTATGGACATTCTACTTCCACTCTCCTCCAGTGACATAACACCTGCAATTCCTTCCCACACCTCTATCCCCACTGACTCTAGTTCCTTATGCCTCCTCCAGTAATACCCTCCATAGTTTTACCCACTTGTCCTGCAGTTCACATGCCAGCTGCACAGTTTCCTTCTGTGTACCTTATTCTCTCCTTTCTCCTGTATAAAAGAAAACAGATGCTGTGGCCAGTCCCGACCTGCAAGCACATGGTCACTGTAAAAAGTGTAGGAAACAGCACATTTTCTTAATTATAGTGGATATGTGAAACTCCAAGCCTCTGGTTTAGGACAATGGGAAGAAAGACCATCTGGAAACTGAATTCTGATTTACAAACAGGAAAATCACAGCAAAAGAGTAACAGAATGAAAGGTAAGAAAAATGAGACTATTATAATTTTAATGAGCAGAAACAGGCATATTAAAAAAAAAACCCAAACTGAACAAACTTTAAAAAGTATTTCCTTTAATTTGAGAATAATGGCTAAGGTCACAGCATGGAGCTGAAAGGATTTATTGACTCCTACAGCAAGAAGAACAGGAGCTGTCTGCTCATGTAGTACAAAGTACACTACAGCTGGTTCACTATGTTCCCTACAAAGAGAGGAAAGCAGGGCATCGTATTCAAAACACAAAAAGGCCCAAACACCTCATTAATTTCAGGTACAAGAAACAATGTAATATCTACAGAGCATGGTCAGCTGTGCCTCCACAATAAAAAGAAAGAAAATAAAGTGAATTTAATTTCCTTGCAAAAGGAAGGTGGTTAGATAAACTGGGACATTACAACCCCCCTTCTGATACCCAGTTTCATCACATAGAATTCATACTACAGTGGTTGAGGCCAAGTATGTCCTGAAATATGACATCAATCTCAAACTCAGGCAGGAACCAGTGATTATAAAAGGATGAGACCTGTGCTGTCAAAACACATCTTTGTGTCATACTTCTACTCCGGGATTTCTATGCAACAACTCCAGCCTGGGCTGCTGGAAGATCTCACAGTGAATTTTTCTCTTCTGGAACGATTCCATGGGTCTGATCTAAAGCCTTTTGAAGTCAATGCAAAGGCTCATCTGTTTTAGGAAATTGCAGATCAGTTTCTTCAGCAGCAGCTTAGAGCTATACAAACCTGGCTTATTGTAATAGCTGTTGCTGCAGACAATGACACTGAAGTGCTAAAGGTCTGCCTGTAGAAGACCTTATTCCAGAGCTAGCTGTTCTCAAGGGTTACCAGAGTGTACAACTCCCTGTATGTGTTAACTATCACTCAGGTAGAACAAATCTGCAGACACAGATCTTCAGCACCTTTTATTCCACCATTTCCCTGCACAGGAAAGGGCTCTGCCTTTAATCAGACTGTATTTTCTTAGTATTAGAATAAAATGCTTAAATTAGGCTCCCCACAAACACTAGTTCAAAGCCAGAGCCATAATAAAGAAAAGAGTAGATGAATTTTCTAGAAGTCAACCAAGTCTCATGCCCTGTGCTTTTTCTCTGATTGCTTCCTGTTCTATTAATGATTTTATTTCTTGGCCCCACACATTTATCAAGAAGGATCAGAAAATTTAGGGAGGTTCAATCAAAAGATTCACTTTAAGAAGAAGGACAAGTTTTAAGCCTGGACAAGTACACAGAAATAAGCAAACAACTAATAAGCAGCTTGTCCCTATAGGCTACAACCTGAGCAAAAGTTAAAATATCATCCCTCAAAAACAACACTCCCATGTGAGGACCCAGTTTCCCCCACTTGTATGTTACTGTGACCCCCTTGGCTTCCTTGGAATTATTCCCAGTTCCCTGTGACCGAGAACAGGCACAGCAGCCCTCCCAGCCTCTCCAAGGAGGTGACACAACACAGCACAGGCTACAAACAATGGCCACAGAGGAGCTCAGTGTTGACTCAGAGTCACTCACGCTCAGAAGAGAAGGCAGCTCAGAAATAATTGAGACTGCTGTGCCTGTTCAGTGTCCCGACATACACAGGGGATAAGCATGCTAAAATAATACAGTACTGCCCAGCAATAATGGCATTAGACAAATCACTATCACTTCCTGAAAAGCCTCTGGCCTTAAGGGATACTGCTTGTGCAGAGCACAGAAAATACTCTTTTGTCCTTATGAACATTACATGCACTTTGGTTCATGGCTTTGTATTATGAACTCCTAAGCAACTAGAAACTGCTATGATATTCTTCACTCGTACTGCAGGGTCAGGTCACCTGCACATTCAGGCCATGGCCGAGCTGCACACAGTTGGGTATGAAGGGTTTCTCCCTGAACACAAAAATCAGCAGCTGAATAGACCTGGCAGGATGGGTATCCACAGCAACACTATCTGAGTGTGACCCTCTGTGCTTAAAACCAAGAGTAAGAGGTTGCAGTCCAAATTTTATTAGGGTGATAATTTAAAAAGACCCTGTCAGCCAGAATGGAAAAAGACTTATAAGAGAATCAAGAACTCTAACAAAGGCCGAATATAGAAAAGCCTCGGTCTTCAGAGTTGGGCAGCCTAATTCTGGTACCTCAGTACACAAACCAATGAGCCTGGTTTGGTCAGATGGACAAACAAAACCAGTTTGGGGAACACAGTGAGCTGCAGTGACCTGTGAAATGTCACAAAATGGTGGAATAGCCCTGCCATATGCACAGGATCTGCTTCCTGAGTTCCAGCCAGGTCAGTGAGGCTTCCTGCACAAGCAGACTGGCCACACACATTAGAAACAGGAGTGCATGAAGCCATGTGGTTACTGTGAGCTCTACCAACAGCAGAGGGTGCAGCAGACAGCCCCACAGGTTTCAGCTGCAGAAGGACCTGGTCTAAGTTTCATTTTTACTTGCACATAAAGACTTTAACTCTTCCCTTCTATTTCACAGGGATACAAGCCCCTGCAAGCTCCAGGAGATGGAAAAACACAGAAAGAAAAGCTTACTTCTTAGAGACAGAAGCTAGCTCCCTTCTGAGAAAGAGCAGAGGTGCTCCCCTCAGGTTATATTAAAGGGAATTAAGGAAAATCTGTGGCTTTTGTGTGATTACAAGTTGTTAAATACAATGGAGAATCCTTCATCCCAGCGCATCAACTGTAAATCCCACTAATAACTACATGAAGAAGCCTAAATAAAGGTTATTTTGAAAACCTTTGTCGCTCTTTGCAGTGCATTCTTTGAAAATCTTCCTCTTCAGCTGTATGCAAGTGTTGCTGTGAACAGTACATAATGCTGAACTGGGAAGGGAAGGTGCCTTCTGAAACCACAGAGGCAACCAGGTGAGTGAATACAAGAGCAGGAACATCCAGACTGCACTTGGTGGCAGTGCACTGGAAACAGCATACAGAAAATCAGGGCAGCAGATGTCCAGGTATTTAGCAACAGAGTTAAAGAAACAAATGAGGCCTTCTCTAAGCATGCTGTTCTGATTTGTGCTAGCAGTCCATAATTCACTGCTGAGGAGGAAAAAAAAAACCTAGAATTTGCTGTTAGTTACAGTATCACAGAATTATGCTGTGAGGGACCTCTAGAGATGATCAAGCCAAAGCCCCTGCTCAAGCAGGGACAGCTAGAGCACGTTGCCCAAGACCAGCTGGATTTTGGGTATTTCCACAGATGAAGACTCCATAACCTCCCTGGATTTCTGTTCTGTTGTTTTACCACCCTCACAGTAAAAGAAGTGTTCATTGTGTTTAGATAAATTCGGTTTTAATTTGTGCCCATTGTCTCTTGTCCTATCAGTGGCCACTACTGAGAAGAGTGAGCTCCCTCTTTATTCCTTCACAACAGTATTTATATGCATTGATGAGATGCCCTCGAGCTTTTTCAACAAACCAAATTGTCCCAGTTCTCATTTTCCAGAAGAAGGCTCAGCTTCTCCATGTTTGTGGCCCTATCCTGGACTCAGTAATTCCATGTTTCTTGTACTTGTGGAGGCCCAGAACTGGATGCAGTTCTCCAGTAGAGAGCTCGAGCAGAGGAAAAGGGTCACTTCCCTCAGTTCAGTTGATCCTGCAGCCCAAGATACTGTTTCCTACCCTTGGTACACCAGTGCCTGGCTGGCTTATGGTCAGCTTGCTGTATGCCAGGACCTCGAGGTCCTTCTGTGCAGATCTGCCTTCCAGCTGCCTGGTCCCCTGTGTGTACTGATCCCTTGGTCAGTCCTTCCCAGGACTCTGCATTTCTCTGACAGTCCTGACTGCTCAGTTCTCCAGCCTAAGTACCTCTGGATGGCAGCACAACTGCCTGGTCCATCAGACATTCCTACTGCTTTTGGTCTCAAAAATACAGTGTATTGAATCATTCAGTGGCTTTCTTCCATTGAGTCTCTGTAGGTATTAGTGAGCAAAGAATACTTTCAGAGTGTTTTAAGGATATTGAATGAAACAACAATGCTTCTTTGCAGCAGTTTTAAAGAATATTATCTAAATTACTTTAAGTAATTCTTCATATTTTCTACATGTTTTATCCTAAAAGAGAAACTGTCCCCTAACATCTTCTAGTTCGTACAAGACAGCCCAAAGAAAACGAAACCAGAAGCTGTACAACAAAAAGAGAGTGAGTAAAACATGAGGAAAGATGTGAACGAGTTGGTTGTTTTTCTTCAGCAATACCACAGTTCATTCTCAGGAGTCCTATAAGCAGAGACATCATTGGATAAGTTAAAACTTAAGGGCAACTTCACATGCTTCTTCTCTGACTACAGGCAATGCTGTGGATGGGGCACTGCATGGTAAATTCATGCTTTTATTGCCTGGATGTGTGAAACTTCTCCTTTCCACCCCAACCTACCTACTGGCTCTTTCAGCTTACATGCCCTCTAAAGAAGCCCATCCGTACAAACTGCTCTCTAATTCTTCCCACACAGCAGGAAAGAGCCTCTGTGGAAGAAGAGCAACAATCCACATAAAGCTGAGACGTTCTCCTCCAAAGACCTGGCTTTAAGGTCTGATTGGTCTCATTCTAATTCCAAGTGAGGATCCCAGCACAAGTCTGTTTTCCAGAGCCCAGAAATTGTCAGGTGAGCAGTGATGTGTCCTGGGAAGCAGAAAGAGCTCTGCATAGTGCCTGCCTAGGGGCACCTCACATGCTGTCATACCTGGTCAAAACAAACTGTTTTAAAATATTTTTAACTTTATGTTTGTTTTTAAACAGAATCAGCACATCTGGATAACAAATAATGATTTTTCATTTTTTAATAAATTTAATTTCACTTCAATTTTCAAGCCAAATAGAGGTTGATGCAAATGGCCTGTAAAGAATGTATGTCCATCTACAGTGACTAGAAAATGCCATCAATAGTCATCAATCTATAATGTAGCAAAAAAATTTCAAAAAAGGATGCAAGTAAATGCACATTAACTACATTATAACTTCAATGAATGGGCAGTGGAAAATAATGTCTTCCTAACCACAGAAGAAAAATGCTAAAATTATTTTGCAAATCATTATAACTGGGTGGCCACCAATCTGAAAATGAACCTTTCTTTAGGAAAATACCTAAGATGTAGAAATGACAAATAAGGATAGAATCAATAAATGAAATCAAGATTCTGCCCTTGCTGATTCAAACCATAATAAAAATCCACTATTTAAATTGCCTTGATTTAAATATAAATTACACAAATTCATCAAATCTGTTTGTCAGATAATAATTCTCCTCACTGCTGTGAGATAAGCCCCACGTCAGAGCTTAACAAGAGCCCTATCTCCTCAGCATGGTCCTCACCACTTCTGCACTTAACTGTTGTCTAGAGCCTTGCTCTGTGGTTTGAGATTCACTTATTCTAATCTGCTGTTGAATGTGGGAACTCTTCAAGATGGGGGAACAGAAGGAATTACATCAATAGTTGAGATGGGCTCCTCTTTAAGACAAAGCCAGAGAACTGTATTAAATGCTGGAGCTACTGAAGCAAACAAGGTAGAATCCATGCTACCCAAGAAGCAAAAACATAGTCAGGTTTGCATATATAGAGGAATTTGTCCTCTCTCTCCTGCCCACATATAAGAGACAAATCATGAGGTAATATCCTGCCTGCTTTTGGAAAAGCCCAGCTTTATGACACAAGTAAGGATAATATGTAGCAGAAAATAGTTTTCTCCAATATTTTTTCTCAAGCCTCATGAATATATTTCAGGACTACAGCGATAATTATTTTTAAAGAGAAAATAGGTAACATAACAGAAATACATGAACAAGAGCCCCATGGAATTGTTTATTGCTGTTTATACTGGAAAACTCAACTCAAGACTAGGACTCTGCTGTAATAAACATAATGCACATTGGCCCTTCCTTGGGGTAGATGGCTATGATCTAAACAGTTAAGGGAGTCACAGAGTATACCTAATTACATGCTACTTCTCTGTTTGAAGATAAAGACTTAAGGCATTAAGGAACTGGGCAACTTGCTGAAGGTCACACAGAAACCCTGTGGCAGGCTGGAAACCAAGCACATGCTACAGTCACATCTTAAGCTGGTGGGAGAAGGCTGCAAAAAACTACAAACCCACCATGAATGCAATTCCAAATGCAAACTGTATGCTAGAACATAAGAAAATGGCCAGTAGACCATTATTTTTATAAAATTGCAGACAAACCTCACACCTACCTCCTGCTACAGGAGTAGAAAAGGATAATAATTCCATTTGTGCCACGAGGTTTGTTTCCGACTTACAGCAAAAAATCTGAGAGCAAAAATGGGGGGCTTTCTATGTTACATGTAAATATATAAATTTGGTGAGAGAGCTTTCAAATTTATGATCCATTTAATGAAAACAGCAATAACAAAATTGCAAACCTGTATTTTAGATAGGAGAAAGGATGCTGATTCCTGGAAGCAAGGAAAGAACAGAAAAAAACATAAAGGGAAATCTCTCTCCTCTCAGCAAGCATTTTTACTCACTCTGCTATAGGGAAAGGATGGGTCTGTAGCAAAATGATAGCACAGCCAGACCTGCTGAAGTGGAAAGGGTTAATCTGGCTGTGCTGGGGGGAATGTCACAAACGTCATGCTGTCCCCAGCAGCAGCAGCAGCAGAATGGTGCCAGGGCTCAGCCTCTGTCCCTCCGAGGGGCGCAGGCTGCGGAGGCTCCGCTCGCTGGGCTGTGTGCTGGGACAAGGAGCCTGGCGGGGCTGGGAAGTGCCGAGAGCAGCAGGAGCACCGACTGGCACATGTGGGGAGGTACAGCACAATAATCTCCATCTGCACGATACAGCTCTCAATCCCTTCCTTCACAGCTCAATAGGTGCATCTGCTGCCCCTCTGCTAATCCTCAACATTGTTTAAAATGCAGATCAGTGGAGATCATGCTTTTTCTTTCCCATTACAGACCATACCCTAAAAGAGCTTTAATCACACAGACAATATTCTGGCTCTTGCAGGGTCTGCTGCTTCATTCTTTCTTCTTGCCTTTGTTTGGAAGCCAGATCTTTGTTAGGCACTAGCAGCAGCAGCGGCAGAATATAATTTTGCAGTGCAAGGTTTGAAGCTAGTCAAAGTGACTATAACCTTTCCCAGAACTGTGGCAATGTAATTAGAAGACTGTGACTGCAAAATATAAACAGCAGGAAACTCAGGTCGTAAGAGCCTCCTGAGAAAATGCATCCTAAACCCCTGGATATGTTGCATGATTTTATATGTAAAAAGCAGCATCAGCAGACTTCCTTACTTGTCTTTGTCTCCCTAGAACTAATGCACCATGACATTTTTTTAGATGTCGTCAGAAAGTACAAGAGCTACAGAGGAAAGCTATGATTGGTTACATGACTGTAGGCTGAGAAAAATTATTTATTTCACAGAAAGAGCATATTCATGAACATACATATGTAAATGCTAACCTGAAATTCTAACCTAGTTCTTCCCAGGCAATTCTACTGCCAAATGAATGACCTGTAAGCTGAAAAGCTGTTCTTGCTGTGATGAGAAGGAGATTATGCAAGTCATCATTGTAAAATGAGACCGTAAGAACCACTGTAGCTGAGCACTGGTCCAGCTCTGAATCTTCTAAGAAGAAGTGACATCCCAGAGTCGTCCTTTCTATGGCTATTGCCATCAGTGCACTTCAGAAGGCAGGACCAGACTGCAATTCTCCTCATTTATGTTTATCAAATTGATTTTCTTCTATAGCAACCTTAGATCCCACAAATAATTGTATGGCATAATACACTAAATCTTGTCTTTCCCTGTATCCATAAACCACAGGAAGAAAGATAAGCAAACCAATTATTTTACCAATCAGGGTATGTCTGTCTTTCACAAATGCACAACATATGGTGGAGAGGAGGGCAAAGGAATTCTTCCAGTGTTCTTAACTTCTAAGAAATATGTTCATGGCATGGTGATAAAACATAGCACAGCACTTCCCCTACCCAGAGAGCAGGATAGATACTGAAAGATTAAAAAACACACAAGGGATCTGACTAAGAGGGATGTACTCCTTGCCATTAATACTTGTTGAGCCACCAGATTCCCAAGAGACCAGCTGAGGACAATTCACTGCTTGCAAGAGTTCGAGATGCTGGACTTTGGTAAGCCCCAGACTTTCCCTTCCTGAAATAGCAGCTGCTCTGCAGGGACCCTCTGCTGTATCAGAGGCAACTGGGCATCACTGAGGGTCCTGAATGGCATGATCCTATGGGCAGACACAGCCCACAACCATTCATCTCATTCCTCACCATAAATACATATTACATATAAAATCATATGCTCTGCCCATTTCTTAAGCCCAGACAGGTCCTGTGCTAACCACTGACTCCTTAGACAGCAGGAAACTTAACATATTCTGCCTAACTTACACATCTGTACATTAATTGTTGGAAGCAGCAGCCCCATCCTTCAGGGCCTCATTCATTTGAACTCATGGGAGTCCCCAACAGTAGGTCTGGATTTGCTGATCAAGGACAGCCCAGCACGTGGTCCTCTTCTGCCAGTTGGCATCATAGCAATTAAAGGGGGGAAAAGACTAAGGGACGAGTCATTCCACTGGTGCACAAATGCATTTATTATTTGACTCATTATGGAGACACAAGGTGATTTTCAATTAGCTGTCCAATGGTATGATCGAACACAAGATACTTAATTATGTATTTCATGGACATGCTTCAAAGGTGCTGTTTCACTCTCAAAATAATTAGCTGCATGCAGAGGCAACTTAGAGAGTTCCAGAGAGCCCATGGTTACTTTCCGTTAAGAAACAGAAGAGTTATGTAAGTTTCCTGAAGTGCAAAGGCCTCCTGGTTGCAAGGTAACTGTACCTAATGTATCTGTCCAGAATGCTTGTGCCTGCATCTATGGCTGTGATCCCAAGGAAACATGGAAAGTGGTCAATGGCTGCGGGATGTAAACTTCATCCTTGAGAAGCATGAAGCATCCCGGGATGCACATCCACACCTCCACATGGACTTCCCAAACCAAATCCAGGAAAGCAGAAGTAAAGCAGAATAAAGCAAAAGTTAGGGAAAGGCTGGAGAAAACCAACAAAAACAACAAAGCTGAGTCACATTCACTTCTCCTCTCACCAAACAGCAGTGCTGGCTGCAGCAGCAGTGTTTCATTTGGTAGTTGAATAGGCAGTAGTAAATTACTATCTCCTGACAAAAAAGGCAAGGAAGATGCTTAGAAACAAGTTTTGTCCAATTAACAAAGCCTCCCAGGACTACTTACACACTGTCCCCTTCTAATGAGGGCACCCAGAGTCATAATCCAGTTCTCCTTTATAACTAACGTCTGTAATTACTGGTGTACAACACTATGCCTTAACTAATGCCACTACTCAAAATATCAAACATTTATATCTGCACTTTTGTGCATATTAGATGCAAAGAATGCAGGTTTCATAGCTAAAAAAAAAATCTTTTTTACTCTCATATAAGAATACCAGATTTCCATTTCAATCACTAGTTTAAGTGTCTAAGTACTCCAAAGGGAGTCTAGAGAGAAGGTTAAATTTTGGGACCCTTCACAAACATATGTGAATAGAACTGGTTTTCTTGCTGTGAACAGCAATGACTTGAAGGGACCCCACCTGTCAATGATCTCTATCAAGATGACCAGGTGACATACACTGCAGCACATGTAGAATCTCTTTCCTTAAACATCTATCCTGGAGCTGCTGAAAATAGTGCCAAAAGGAATTAGAAACATTCATTGAAAGGGTTAAAATGGCAAATGTAAATGTTGCTAGGGGATACTTACTCTTCCCACCACAAAAATGCCGTATGACATCTCTCCCAAGAAACAGTCAACCTGAACACTAACTCCCCAATAATGCAATTATCTGTGTCAATGTCAAGACAGGGCTCTGCCCCTTCACATCCATTGTCATATGTATTTATCTCCTGTATCACAGCAGTCCTGCTGGCCTCGGAAAAGAGATCCCTTGGTGGAAATGAGGCCTGACAGGAAAACAAAGAACAGATTTTGAATGCATAGGGGCATCTTTTGTAATTAAGGAGCTTGGGTGTTTTTCCTGTAGGTGTTTATAAGAGGTTAATTTGTTTGTTTGTGAAACTACTAAGCTTCAGGGAATCATTTAAAAATGTTTAGCTCTTCAAATTTAAAGACATTTTTCCACCACTGAGTTCTCTGTAAATTATCACTTAGGGACTGGAAGGAGGTAGCCTGTATCTTCAGAACATGGAAAATGGTGATGGGTACCACACAGGCAGAAAACTAAAATTTCTCCATGCACCCTTGCTGTCTCACCACCTGATTAGCTGGGTGATCCTCAGCACCAGTGAAAATGTCAGTGAATCTTACTGATATAATGTGCCTGTTTACATGAAGGATGGGTAGTTCAGTATGTAAGACAGTTAATAAAGCAGAGAAAAAATAACTTATTTTAATCTCTGGATAGGGTCATATGTTGTAGTTCTACATACAATTTAAACTCACAGAAACTGTCCTGTGGGAACACTCATTTAAGTGCATCAGTCAACATGGATCTAATTACCCCAAAGCCTTTTTGAATTCGGGCCTCAGCTTCCTACGTCTTTGTTTTTTCCACCGATAATATAAATCTGCCACACAGAAATACTAAGGATTAATGTACTGGGGTTGGTGAAATGTCAGAAGTACTTCTGAGGTGTTTCTATAAAGGCTCCTTTTCTTTCTCCTTAGAAGTGTGCAGGAGAGATAATTTGCTAACCTTGCTATTTCTAAGTCTTGTACAGTGGTAGATGTGGAGAGCCCATCAATTCCCAGCGACGGATGGCTCCACACTTGTAACGTGCACCCCAAGTTCATAATTCAATCTTTACATAACACATCCCTCAGAATGTATTATGCCCTTTAATACTAGAGCGGGTCAGCAAATGGAGTAAGCATAAAAAAAATTTTTGCAAAAATTTCTGCAAAAATGTATACCTCCACTTAAGCAAGTTACTCTCCTTTCAAACCCAGGAAACAGGCAGACTGCACATGGCTAAGTCTGGTCTAATTCTACATGAGCCATTTTTAATTGCTTAAATTGATGGATTATTTACTTCAGTGATTCCGTTTCAAAGTTGCCTCTTAAAAATAAATGTGTATTTCACAAAACAGCAGTTAGTCTGTGGTGACCAGCAACTCTGAGCACATGCCACCGTGAGACAGAAACATTCCTTTGTCCTTCAGACTCAACTCTGAGATCCCCAGTTACATAAGCCATAACCATGTTGGGCAAGTTATGATGACAGTAAATGTTCTTGTCATTTGTCCTTTACCATTTATTCCTATTGGCTGTATCCAAAGTTCTTCTCCATCATACCAGGAAACCAGCAATTTCCTTTCCAAACAGTACACCAGAATTTATAGCTTTGTATTGAAGGATGTATCAGCCTTTGCAACCTATGCATTTATGTTGGAGATACCAACAGCAGTAAAACAAGTGAGTTCAAGTCAATAAATAAAATAGATGTAAGTGAAAACATAAATAATCTCATCTCAGTTAAAACTATGGGAAAAAGGAGAAGACTAATTGAGATTAGTGGAACTACTTATGGGTTAAATCAGTACTAACAAGGGAGGACTACAATCACCCTTTGCAAGCAATTGAGAACACAGACTACCATTGCCCTGCCTGACAAGTTGATAACTCATCTCTGGAGTGGATGGAAACTATGCTGAAGATTTTAACCAGCTGAGAAAGGCAAGGGCCTAAAAAGTGCATATATTTCATTCACTTATGGAATGGGAAATCCACTTTTAGACCTCTGCCTCCTATTGCTCAGTCTACAGATTAATTTTAAGCATATTTTGAATTTTAAAAAATCCCAAGGAAATATATTTCAGTCTATAGAGCAGAAAAGCATCACCAGTTAATGACTGGGATCCCTTTACTGGAGACAGTCAAGCTCTAAGCCTTCTCTGAAGGATATGGAGTCCATCCACACACACAAAAGATTATGCAAATCAAAAAACCCATCACATTATGCAAACAAAAATTACTCTACTACACACAAGCTCATGTTAGTCTTTATGACAGTCACACACCACAGGAAACCCAACTTTGACCAAATAAAAGGAAAAAAAGAAATAATAATTTTTGAACTGTTGAAGGAGATCCTATGGCTACACACATGTCTCATCCCAACCAACTTACAAATACAGCTCTAAAGGCTGTTTACCACAGCATGATTTTCATCAGAGTTGCAACCAAACATGAGGCAGTAAGGACCATGATATGCTATCCATTACACCAGAGTAAAGCAAGAATAACTCCAAGTTTGCAGAAGAGCAGCACTGAATCTATTCAAACACTGTCTACAGCACCATGGGCTTTCTTATTTCCTTGCAATGATTTTAATATCAAAATTATAACACTTAGAACAGTGTGTTTGTGACCTCCTTGTATCATTATCAGTGATCCTCATTTCAGAAAAAGGTTTGGGGAACTCTGGCTTTTGAGCATTCAAGTCATCTGTGCCTCCAACCCTAGGTCTCTTTAAAGTAGACTGGTTTCTCACTGGCTGAGATGGTGCAACAATCTGAAGTGTCCATGCCACCTGTCTCAAGTCTGAGGTACCATGAAGTTTTAATGACATGGTTCTAATGAAAGTAGCTGCAGCTGTTTATAAAGTGGTTTCTTAATGGGCCCCAAGGCATATGACTGAGCTTATAGTTTTGTACCAGTTTTATGCAGGGTTTCCCTTCATTAAGTCACTTCTTTAGTATGAGCTGTCATATTCAAAGTCCTTTATGAATTAGGAGCCTTCTCCACTGACTTCAACAGCATCTGGCTTCATGGAAGGAATCAGGTCCCTGCTGTGAAGTGTTTCAGCCCAGTAGCTCTGTCTCAAATCTGTCAAAATTGGACAGGACTCCTGAGAATTTTATTAGGATTGGGCACAAACAACACCTTGAGTGCAAGTTAGATGAACCTAAGGCCCATAACGTAAGATACACTACTGAGTAAATCACTGGACATTTTGAATTGCTACAGAAGAGAGGTTCTCTGTCTAGATTTCAGAATGCAGAATTCAGTCCAGATCCATGTGTATTTGCTGAAAAAATAAACAAAATAAACAGAGTCCCACTCAGTGAACAGCATTTGAAAGGAAGCATTATAAGAGAGCTTCTTTAAAACAAAACCAAACCAAACCAAACCAATAATCATGAGTTGAACTTTCCACTTCTAAGAAAATTTGTTGGTGGAGGTTACCATCAAAACCAATGTTATGCTTCTAGCATTTCACTATTCTGGATACCATGTAATTCTCCATCAATTCTCTAATTTCAGCTGAGCTTAACAAAATGTTTACACTAAAAAATAAAACAACAAAACCCATCAACAACAGCAACAAAACCCTGAAAGAAAAAAAAATACCTACAATTCTGGCAATGTCCTCCTACTTGTCAAGCACCAGGAAAGACTGCCAGATATTAAAGTAACTTAAGAGTGCTCCATTTGATCTGCACATAGAAGCATCACTAAATCTATATCCAGTCCATGGAAATCACACTGGCAGGAAATCTTCCCTTCAGGCAAACCCAGCTAATAGGCTTCAGTAGCACTCAACATCTTTTGGCCAGTCTACCAAGCTCAATGTTTTCTCTACGAAAGTGCCTAAATAATAAAGCCAGTGAATAGGCAGCAGAAGCAGCTATGAAAGCAGTTTCCACAGTGAAAGCATGAAAAAGGTCCAGGAGTCACAAACTTCCTTTTTCCTTGTTCTTGACTGGGGCTGTAAATCTGTGCTTCTTTTGAAGAGTGGATTTTTCTGTCTCCCATCCTTAAACATCTTCCTTCCAGCCTCTACAAATGCAAACCTCTAACAGTTCCAGGCTTCCCCACTATGCTCTGACACAACTGCCTTTGCCCAAGTTATACTCTGGATGCTTTCAAAGCTGCTTAAAGGTCCCCTTAAAAGAAAAGAGATATAATTTAAAATTCTAAATTATACCAATAAACTGAAGTGGTGCTACACACCCTGATGAAAAGAGGGAATCAGAATACATTGCCTCAAGCTCAGATTTCTACAAGTCAATGTAGAAAAATAAGGATCTGTCTCTGGCAAGTCAGCAGGGTATCTACTGCCTGCCATGTAACAGTGCAAATCCACCCTGAAACCCAACTAATAAGCAGAGTGAGAACTAGAAAGAAACAGTTCAGTTTTCCAGACAGATGAATGGCCAACTGAGCCACTTTTCAGGATTTTACTTTCCAAACTAA
>VZTT01040314.1:32943-60499 GCA_013400855.1 Buphagus erythrorhynchus | reverse complement strand
AAAAAAAAAAAAAAAAAAGGCAAAGAAAACTCAGCAGTAGCTGTTCAAAGAGGTATCTTAAAATCTCTTGTGAATAAAAGTTATTTTTGTCTAAAAAGAGGATATTATTTTTCTATTGCCTCCCAGCCTCCTTCCAAATATGCTGACAAAGAAAGATTAATGGGAACTGCAGTATCAGAATGTGCCTACAAGGACTTGAGTTTCGCAGGTGGAGATGCAAGATTGAGGAACTAGGGGGTCAAATCACCACATCATATACTTGAATCAAACATTAGATTAAAAATTCTCTTTTTGGACTTGGTGCCTAGAAACCCTTGTATGAAGCAGAGGTGATGGATAATGGCAGATCAGCATTCTCAATCTATTCCCTATCTATTTCCTATCTGTTCTGACCCGATGTTAAGAAAAATGGCTGGGGGACTCCTATCCACTGATGAATAAATGTGAGCTTAACTCAGCAATATATTTAACCAAATTTCAATCTATGGCACTTGGAGATAAGCAGTCCTGTAAATTAATAGCTTTGCTTTTCTAAAATCAGAACAAAGAAGGAGCTCTCTAGCTAATGATGGACAACACATTTCAGTCGAGATTATTTTTCACAATCCAGTCTGCAGATTTGGTTAACAATAAAACACTTTCAAATTCACATCCTTCTGTCAAACAGTTTAGAATATTATTTAAAACAATAAATTGAAAAACATGTCCTTTCTGAAATCTATTTTTGAACATTTATTTTTGCCCAGAACATGCTTATCAGTACCACTGACATTTCACAAGCATGATTTAAAGTGTCTAATTGTACTATTTTTCCATTATTTTGGCTTTCTCCTCCACTTGACAAGCCTGAAGAATAATGGATGTAAAGGGAAAAAGAGAATCTACATTGCTAGTACACTGTCTGATAAAATAAAACCAATTCAGATAGAAGGCTATTTCTTTTTTTACCCCACAACACGCAATAGGATTAATATTCTCCCTAGAAAGATGTACTTGTCTTCTAGGTTACAGGGCCATCTGACCGTAACTTGACTCAAAAACAAGCCCTCCAACTCTTGACCACCTCATAGTACAGTACTGGAAAACACTTGGGTCACATAATCCTGTCTCATCCAATCTGGATGCAGTTCTTCCAAGGATATAAATTCATTAGAGAGACAGATTGTAAACAAATATATACACACACAAGAAAAAAACATGCAGATAGATCCTGCCTGCTCACCCTGCATATATATGACTACTTGACCCAGAAACTAAAGGTATCACCATCTAGTCACTAGGTCAGAGTCATTCACCTATATAAATAACTCAAGAAATTTAGCCTCCCTACCACATCATAGAATGTCACAGCATTTCAGAGGAGATTGTGGTTCCCTCCGATTTGTTGTTTATTTAGTTATTCCTAAAAAGCCAAGCTGCCTTACAGTGAATTAATATTTCCCTTCACTGAGAGCCCCAGTGGATTCCTGGTGACATCTCTTAAGGGATGATGGTAAGGAAACAGTACCAAAGACACCAGCATCAGATTATTGTGGATTATTTCTGAGAGATTTAATCAGTCCACAATTAATAAAAATTGTACTGAATACACAAACCACAGATATTGGTTTGCTGTGTTTATCTTAAGAGCTAGACCCCCATCAGTTGATCCCCTATAAAAGAATATTGTACTTTCCCCCATCAGCTGAGCACAGGTTTCAAATTTAGAAGGCCTAAAGGAAAAGTCTGGGCCTTTGGACCTCTAACAGAAATCTACAACTTTGTGAAGTAGGAAACAATTTAGAAGTACTTCCAATTTGTTTTTTTTTTTTTTTTTAGTCACATGCGCCTCACCCAAGATATGAACTGTAAAAACCACCAAACTGTAAGATGCTGCCAACCAAAAAAGAAGACAGATCTGGTTTTCCTCTTGCAACTTGCAGTCAAAATCACTTTGCATCCCTGGGCAGTTGCAATTGCAAAGGTATTTTTGTATCACTGATATGTCCATTAAATTCCCTCTGTGCCAGTCTCCCAGGGAGCTTCAATCTCACCACTACATCGTGCACAGTTCTGCCATGTGGATTACTGAATTTATTGGTTTGTTATTTTCTGTCATCATTACAACCAGAGACACAAAGTAATTAATTGGGCACACACAACACTCTTGCTCATGCTGCTGTCTAGCACAATTAATTACCTATGTCAGGTTTGGAAAAGCTGATCATCTCACTATTCCCTGTCCCACAGCAAGCATATCACTCAGTAAATAATTCTGAACAAACACAGGAAGCACGTTAAGTCAATATTCTGCAGTTCTACACACATTTCATTCATGACAACAAAAAAGGAGGAACAAGTGAAAACCAAAGCTCCTAAATTTGTCCATAGTAATTTAAAGGCCAAGAAATAATTTAATTGAAGATAAACAAATGTGTTTCCTTAGTACATGCAGCACTTTCTAATATTTCCCATAGAAAATTCCTGAAACCACTGAATACTGACTTTTATTCAATCCAACTTTGTTATCCAAAACAAACTCTACTTCTCTGCCATATGCTCAAGGAGCACAGGGAATCCTACATTGCCAACATTAGGCGCTCATCCGTTGTTGCAATAAGCCTGAGATATCACAGGATGCATTCCCATCTGCTTTTGAATTTTGCTTCAGCTAGCAAGGCTAATAAATTCCCCAATTTGCCCCCTCAATTTCCTTAGGAGCAGTATGCGTGTCAAATCCAACGTGGCCAGCATTTTCAGTCCACAAGGAAGGTACAGAGCAGCAGGGGCATAAGGATGGACAGAACAGACCTGAGCTACCCCATGGAAGACAGTTCTCCTGCAGCACTCCCAGTCCTAGGCAGGAACACTGCTCCTAAGGACGGGTGTCTCTGGGGACAGCGGGCCCCTGCATGCTCAGCACCTTTGTACCACTGAGACCCCTTTGGGGAAAGGGCAGCATTAGTTCAAATACTTCGGGAACAAGGCAATGAATCAGCCTTGATCAGGAGGGTAACTACTGTTTTCCCAATTCCTCCTGCTCTGACAAGAACCAGAAATTCACATCAAGTACAGTGACTGTTTCCCTGTAAGCTCACAGACCATAATGTCCATGTTTCTAGGCACTTAAAACAATGACAATCTGCTAGGTGCAAAATTAAACACAGTTTCAAACTGTGTTTCTCATCTCTGTTCCTTGCTTTCTTACAGATAAGCAAATGGCATACATATAAAATAAACCTGTATATAATTGCTCTATTTGTCTTCACTTGTACATCACAGGATAGATTCAGGCTTCCTGGATTTAACTCCAAAAAGATTTTATAAATACATGATGAAGTTATGAACATAGATCAGTCCAGAACATCCAAAGGAACTCTTAAAAATACAATTTTTGTATGCTTTCCAAAATTTAATTAAAAATAAAATAAATGCACATTTTGCTTTTTCTATATAGTAATGAATACACTGGAGGCTTAATGACCTCTGTTATCACTGTGAGAATTTATGTTTATGGTAGCAGCATTGTTCTTTTTTCGTCTTCAAAAAGATACTCACAAACCAGAGGAGGAACTCTTTGAAGTATGCAGTGGGACGACTTCTGCCCACTCCTTATGCATAACTCTTCCAATACAATCTGACCGCAGCGCAGTTTTCCCCCTGCAGCCCTCGGCGGATGAATCTTGCATCAGTCGGATGTGGTGGATCTCACAGCCCTGCACCTTAGATCCACTGAAGGGGAATGAGCAGAGACCAGGAACTCCCCAGGGTCCTTGAGAGTTCTGAGCACCACAGCAGCCTGGCAGCAGCACGGGCAGCTGAAAGCAGAGCTCAGCCCCTCATGTGATTTGATTGTGACACATCACAGACCTCTTCTTGACACATAAACTAAGGTGAGAGCAAAAAAGTGGGGAGGGCATGAATAATTGTGAAATTTTTTTCAATTTAACTTTCACTGTAAATAATTTATTCCAGAGACAAAAGCTTGAGACCGAGTGGAACTTCATGTAAGTTACTAAAATGGCCAAGTGTCCAAATAAATTATGCCAGAATACACACCTGGACATGGAGATTAAAAGGGCTGGAGAGTCCTTTTGCTAAGCATCTCTAATGCAAATTTTAGAGTTCATGAGTGACAGGCAATTGAAAATCTGGACCTGAAATTGATCCTGGACCCAGCAATGGCAGAAAGTATTCAGATCCCGATCCAGTAAAACATTTAGACATGTTTATGCAGGAACATGTGCAAGTCCATGGCCACGAAACAATTCAAGTGAGCAATTGGCTTTGATCCCTCAATCCTTCTGAAGTCAACAGAATGCAACAGTGCATCATTAGCTGGAATGATCTGGGGCAATAAGTACAAGATGTAACTTCTGATTTGATTTCATGAACTGTCTTGCAGTTCTTGTGCTGAAGAGACAAAGGAGTGGCATTTATATGTGCACTCTGCATAGAGGGATGGCTTTGGTTTAAATGAAAGGAATTTCATACAGATCACCAGGGCTCACTTTTTAAAACTCAGAAGGATTCTCACCTTCTCTCCCAGAAGAGGTGCAGATAAATCTAAGAGAGGCAAAGGGTTGTGTTTTCCAAGGGGGAAGGGGAAGGGAGAAAAGCAGCAGCAGCTTAGTCTACATTATTTCTGCTACAAAATGTTTTCTACACCCGCTAAAAGAACCCCCTACTGTGAAGACAAAACTCTTCTGATGTCAGAACAGCTCTTTCTACTGTGTCTCCTACCACACAAAAAGCTGAGCACTACTTTCATGAAAGCAACTTTCTAAAAAGCATTGCTGGATCAACCACATCTGGATTGCACCGGACTTAAGTGCAGACCTTCCCATACTCAGGCCAGTATCCTAACTTAAATTCTCCCACATTAGCGGCCATGACACTTCAGAAAGTGGGAGCAGAAATAAATGCATGAGGAGCTTTCTGTCCAGTCCCTGCAATTCCTGTAGGACACAACAATGTCTCAAATAGATATCTGAAATCTCGGATTCCTATATCCTGATCAGCAATTATGATTTGCAATTCCAAATTATTTTTTGCTTGTCCTTGGGCTATTTGGCAATGAAATGCAAGGCAGAAAGACAGAAGCCCAGTTCCCAGGAGCCAGGTTGGTGCTTCAGGGCTGAGGGTAGCAGAAACTAGATTTGACAGGTTAGCCATGCAAATATTTTGCGCCAGCCATTGAGCAAGTGTCTCTGTGCTGCTCCAGTGCCATACAGACTGACACATTGTGACAACTTTCATACCCAGAGTTTAGCTGAACTCATTTCAATCATACCTTAAACCAAACAATTAACACCAAAATCCTAACACTTTAGCAAAATAAATACTGTTTAGAGAAGCAAAACATTTACAAGCAAATCCAGATAGGCACTGAAGTGTGAATCCCAAAGCTATTCACATAAAGACCCGTGGAGTCATCATCAGTCCAGCACAGCTTTAACCTACCTTTCTCTGTGAGAATCCTACCCTGGCTGAAGTAAAGTGCTGCAGAACTTCAGTGTAGATAGGATTGGGGACATTAACTATACATACAGGACCTAACATAGCACACCTCTGCTTTCTCCTCGTGAACACTGAGACATTGCCATACTATAAAAAACTATCCTAGCAGTCAGCTAGAAACAGCAATAGGAATCCTGCAATAACTACATCAGTTGTCATGCTATAATTAGCCACGTACAGTTTAAATAAAATCCTGATTAATGAACACTTGCCAGAGGACCTCACATTTCAGTGCTATTCCAGGCAATGCTGAAATCATATAGCTGTTAGATGGAGAATGAAATAGGTCATTTGGGTGACACTTCCTCATAGGGCAGAACATCATTGTGAACAAAAAACCAAAACAGAAACAAGGGTTACGGTGATTAAAAATCATGTGCAGAGAGTAGAGACCACGTCTCAATCTCTCCAGTTTCTTCTAAAGGTTCCTTTCTTTGGGGGGAGTGAGAAAAGGTTCATACCCTGAGCTCTCTGCACTTCTCCAGGTCCTGGCCAGACTGTTAAGACATGGAAATAACAGCTGTACTTCTCACAGAAGCCTTACACACTTCACAGGCCTTCATGTTTCCAGCAAGGGAAGCACATGCTACTTTTGGAAAGCCAGCATGGAGACTCAAATGGATGCTTTGAAATCTCTGTCCTTTAGAGGTGAGGCTGAAATCCACTGTCACCATTTCACTCTGTCATAAAGGGCAGATAACCTGTCACAGCCAGAAATAAGGCAGGCTCTCTCCCTACGTCTAGTAGTGATGGACACTTAACTCCATTTCATTCAAAATGAGGAAAAAACATGATGCTATGGCTTTCCACTTGAAATGGCAACATACTGCTTACAGCAAAGATGTCAACACCCTTAGCTGTCAGATAGAAATACAAGAAAGCCCGAGACAGACAAGAAAGTCTCCAAAGGAAATATTATTTCTCATTATTATATTTATCTTTTATTTACCTTCTAGAACTAACTGTAATGAAGTTTGATTTGGTGAGGTTTCTCCATCCTGAGCTTATTATAAACACCCAAAGCATAGTGCAAAGAGGTTTAAAATACAGTTTTTACCAAACATGACAAGCAAACATCTTCATACCATCCGAGGTTTCCATTTACAATTGTCCTAGTGGGACATGAGGGAGCCAATAGCAGTAGGTACAGTGAAAACCTGCCTTGGCTCATATCTGTTAGTACAGATAATCTGTCCAACATCCTGTTTAGATAGAAAAAAGCTGTCCACAAAACATCACTGGCAGCAGCAGTCTTATTATTTATATTACAGAGATGAGAGGACAAACCACAAATGCATAAAATATTAGGGCAGACAAGAAATTATTTTATACTTGGTAGTAAATTCATCCTAGCTCAACAGCTTAGCTTTTGAACAAGTGTGAGAAGTAGGAAAAAATCACAAGGAACAGAGATATATGATAGGCATTACTCAAGGAAAGAAAGGAGAATGAGGAAGGCCAACAATTTCCAGCTATATTAACCCCCTTCTGCTTCAAAGATCTTTATTTTAAACTGTTGAGGTGTATTAGAAGGCTCCAGCTTGGTTCCCCGTTACATTCTCCCTGTGTCATTGCACCTAATAACACAGAAGGCTTTAGAAATGTTTCAGCTTTCATTATTTTCTCCTACTGCATGCCTAGTTGTTTAATAACTTCATCATTTTACCGTTATTTGTATTCAAAATAATCTGTAAATCAAATTCAAATATAACAGCTCAAAGTGGGGGCAAAGAAATATAATTATTTGGTATGGCCTGGAGTAATAACTCAGCTTAATGTGATAGAATTGCCAAAAGAAAATGTAGGTTAAGTAGCAAGAACCATTTCCTAACAGCAAAATCTATCAGACTGAAAAAAACAACCTCCCTGCAGAAAAGGTGGCATCTTTCTCACTTCCTTTTGAAACAGGACAGATGATGGCAGTGGAGCATATAACATAAGGAATCACCTGAGAAAAGAAAATGACCTACAACAGCTTCCATCCCAATCCTTTCAGAGTGATTCACAACCTGGAGGCTAAAACTCTTGTGGGAGTACATTTTATACCACCTTAGTCAAATGAAAAGCCAAACAGTTGCAGCCCAAGCATCCACAAACCAACACTTACAGAACTCTAATACAAAACTGCATTTTTATTTTGTTCCTCCTGCATTTTAGGAGTCTACCTGGGAAACTGCCCAGGTCATTAATAGATGTAAGGATCTGAGCCAAGTTTACCGAAATTGCAGATGTTTACTTACCTTAAGCTTGTTTCTAACTTCTACATCAAATAGAGACAAACTTCCTGTTGAGCTCTCCTGAACTGGGGCTCTTCTGTGTAAGCAGCTTACAGCATGAACCACTTACTGTACATATACATGCAATATATGTATATCTTAGTAAATTATTACTCTAGTTACTATAATTATCAAATGATATAGCAGTTATTTGCTGTAGATGCCATTTTTGTTTTCCAGTTTATTGAAGGAGATAGTGTCTACTAAAAACATTTTTTCAAACTCCAAGAATTTAATTAATCAAGTAAAAGGCCATCTAAAATGAAGAATACATTGCAGTAGTCTATCAGAGCAAAATAATCTTTTACTTTGCATGCAAAAGTATTTAAATTCTTCAACAGATTGTAACTAATTCTAGAATAGCCACATGAATTTTCACCCTCATTTCACAGGTAAGAAAACTCAGGCTCACAAAGATTAGATGATTTGCCCAAGCCCACACTCTAAAGCTTGCAATAAAGATTCATGTGTAGTTAAAAGCACATCTAATTTATTTCTATCTATGTTTTTATTACACTCAGGAGCATGCTATTTCAGTTCCTTACAGTACTCACAATCAATAAATCCTTGTATTTTTCCTGTCAGACGGGATTTGTGACTTTCACCATTACAGAAGCTGAGAAATGAAGGCAGAGAAATACGCTGACTTGGCCAAAGCAACTCGCCCAGGGGAGTCAATACGCAAGGCAAGAACAGAATCTGGACCCCTGGAGTCCCAGCTCTTACCTTCACAGACCTCCTTTCCTATAAGATTTCCTTCTTTCTTTTTCTATCTTAAATGGGTCAGTCTAGAAGTCAATGAGATTTTCTTGGTGATTCTCTAACAGTACTTTTCACCAAAAAGGTGTCAATATGTACAAGAATGAAGCCAACTTAGCTGATCAAACTATGCAAAAACGGTCTTGATTCAAGAATTAACACCACCAGAAAAGAGGGAGAGATGTTGCTGAAATACAGCTGCAATACAATTCCACAGGACATCAGCAGAACACGCTAACTTATGCTGAAGTTTTTCCTCTTATCTCTCTAATATACCAGATTATTTTCTGTTGTTAGCAGCCATGCCTTTTAGTTACTGAATTGCTTTGAAGCAACACGGACAGGTAAGTGGTCATTCAAGATGCGTTTCCAAGCAGTTCATTTAAGTCTGTCATTCCACATGGCCACTTTCTACAGTTCAAGAGGAAACAAAACCTGGGCTACCAAGTTTTGCATGACTTGTGCATCACAAAGCATTACCTGTAAAACAAACCCGTTAATCTAGTTGACTCACATTGCTACAGTTTCTCTTTATTTGTCTTTAGGTTAAGCAGAGAAAACTGACAACACGGACTTGGGGAGATCTCTGCTCACTGCTGCAGAGCGCCTCAGACACCACTTCCCACCCTCTGGGAACTGAAGTATGGAGCAAGAAAATTACTACACGGTATTGAAACTCATTTTTTTTTTTTTCTCCTAAGCCTTTTATTTCAGCAAATAGCTCACAGAACACCAAACTGTTTGATGTTTTAATGTTGCAATACATATCCTATGGCATGAGCTGGGTCTAGGGAAGCAGCCACAGCTTCACTCAGCACAGTAATGAACCTTACATAACTTCATGCTGTAATGATGGCACAGGAATAGCATTAAGATTTGTCCAGAGGTGCGTTTTCCTAACTGCTGATGAAGGGAGAAAGGCAGGCCTGCAGCCAGCTTCTGGAAATGCCCGCAGGGACAGCCATACATCACATTCTCAGATGCACTGGTAGTCAGGCTACACCACACAGAGCTGGCACTGCTTGAAGGAACCACCCTCTCTCCCACCCTGCTCTTTAAACACATCCCTCCTGGTCCTCTGAATCAGCTTCTCGGTTTGGGAAAGGCAAGGAAATGCTGCTTTGCTGCCTTTTTAAACCTCCTACCAGCTGTAGGTGACAAGGAGGCCGTAGTGAAGTGGCCCCTGAAATCTCAAAGCATACTTCCAAGTCACAGCTTGCTCTGTGATGTGGTCCCCCAATTCCCACAGTTAATTGTACAATAGGTCACTCAGCAGTCAGCATCCACAACAGTTCATCTATCCAAACCTCCATTCCTGATTTAAACCAATGTGAGTTGTGCAGCCACAGTCTAGCACCAGTTATCAGCTGGTACAACACTCCCAAAATAAGTATTTAGCATCACCAATAGGCAAAATTCACTGCTAAGTTTTGCATGAGAAAAGAAAGATGAAGCAACAGCACCTGCAATAGAAATGGACTTCAGAAAACTTATTTATAAATCAGTATTTAAAACACATGTGGGTTGGGTATTTTTTCATGCTGGTACAATGCCAAATTTGAGTAGGGATGAGAATTTGGAGACGTCCCAGTCATAAAGTAAAATATTTGGTATATTGTACTGGCAATTCCAATCTTGGCATAAAAATACTAATTGCACCTTACTTTCAGAACCTGTACATGGTAAACTTTCAGCCATGGGCATTTCACTTTCCCTGATTAAGAAAAAAACCAAACAACAAAGCCTAACATCAACATTTTGTACTGGTCATCCTCCTCTGAACTAGAAGCTTTAGCTGTCCATTTTCTTTTCTCTTCCCTCCCCCCCACCAATCTATTGTCATTTGGCCAAAAATGAACCAGTTCCTTTTAATCATTGGCATAGATGGAATAATTACATATATTTAAAATTACTTATTTGATTGGTAGCTAAGCTGCTCTGATGCTACAAGCCTCTATTGGAGGTTAGTACCTGCTCTGTACTACAAATGAGGGCAAGATACCAAACTCTTTTACTGCTATGACACCTGATGGGCTGAGACTCACTTGTGATACTAGGGTTTTGTATGTAATGCAATATTTTTATTGCACATTTCCAAGCCACAAAACAATTTAGCCATAAAACTGTCATGATATGAAACCTCTATTTTTAAAATTACTTTCTGCTACAACCATCACATTACATTACTGAAATGGAAAAACTATCAAGATTAAACTACGCTTTACCATTTACTTGCTGCTAGTTGATTATTTATCATTTTCCCCTCAGTTTAGACAACAGAAGTATGCAGACACAGTCATGTTTATATCACACTAAATTTTAGCATTATTCTGTATTCCCAGTTTTACAGAGACAGACTAAAATCTTTCAATTTTTTCTAATTGTGAATAATCACCACCCATTTCTACATGTACGAAAAAATACATCCAAGGCTACTCTGCAGATTTATTTAAGTATTTACTATGAAAGACAAATCCAATCTTGCATTTAATTGCACAATAGAAAGTCTGATGGACTAGGGCTTTGAAGATCTCTGTTTACTTTCTATAACAATACAGCCAAGTAGGTGATTTTACAGTGTTTCAGTCTCCCATTTACACAGGAGAGTCATGCATCTTTTCTCATCTTCTTTCTCATTTTACATTAAATGGTTCTGACTGGGTGCCTCCAGAATCTGTGTATTGTAAAAGTCTGAACAGGTATAAACATCTTTTCTGATGTAAGCCTGACAGTGTTCCAAAAATTCTTGCATGAACAATTCTTCATAAAATGTACTCTGTAACTTTATTTCCCTAAAATCTATAGAGGAAACAAACTCACAAAATCCTAAGCAAACAGTAGTCAACTTAAACACCACTTGCCTTTCTCTCATGTTACCAGACTATCTAGCTGTCCTGTCGTGGTCCCAATGTCAAACTAATACTGCAAATATCAAGATTTTAAGTAAAACAATATTTTTCTATGCTTTATTTTGCCTTAATTTTCTGTACCTTCTAAGCTTGAAAGCTGATGTCTAAAATGGAGGGACAATAAAGCTGTACTTGTGACATCAGTGAGATTGGTGATTTGTTTAAATCATTGTCATTGCACAATAAAACACCGATCCTATGGTATATTAGCATTTCTAAGCTAAAATTAGGAATTTCAATTTCCCTGAAAACAGTTTTCAAGCATCTGAAAAATAAATAGAAATAGGAAACACTATCTCACCTGTTTGTTGAGAAGAATATAAAATTCTAGGACATCAAAGTGTTTGTGCTGGTCTGGTTGAAGCCACAGAAACTATGCTCTGAATTACGATGTCAAATCAAGCATAACCGTAATGAAAACCTATAATAATTAGATTTGTTCAATCCAGAAAAGATAAAAATGGTAAAGTGTGATTTGGACAGAGAAAAATTCTGAAAGAAAAGAAAATAAAATGAAGGATTATTCTCCTTTGTAAAGAATCCATTCCAGCAAGAAATTGAACCGTGACTCATGAATCCAAAAGTGGTAAAGGGACCTATTGAACTAAGAAAAATAGGCTTTTTTTTCTGGGCAAGAGATCTCTCTGAGATCTGCAAACAAGACAGTAGGAACAAAAGCTACATATACAAACAGACTCCCTCCCTTTTAAACCTTACAGATTTCTTACTCAAGTACTGTCTGGACCAAACACTGCTTTTTTTTTTATTATTTTTTTTTTTGTAACTAACAGAAGCCAGAGATGCTAAAACCACAATCTCATTCTATCACACTCCTTTGCTCTTACCTTTCACTTGGAGAAGCACACACCCCTCAAGCACTGACATCCATCAGACAACAAATGAGCGGTAGAGCCCAACCTCTAAAGAGCAGCCACAGTGCTTTTAAGTAGTAAGACAAAGCAGATCTGTAAGTATGTAATCAGGCTGCACAAAGTTCTTTGATCTGAAATTCTGTTAGGTCAAACTATTCTACCCTTCTCCATCAGCTCCTTGACTCTTTTGATTTACTCAGTGACAAACTTACTGTTAAAGGAAAAATTTTGCCAGGCTTTAGTGGGTACTAAGACCTCATTCAGCAAAACACTTTGATAGAGACACAGATCTATAGCCTATACTTAGTTGTCCTTTTTAGTGAAGATCTCAAATGTTACAGAAAATAACCGATAGAAAACTAGACCAGATCTTTCACATCCATCCCCCAGTCTGAGAAATTGCTCCATCCCAAAGGTGAGGGTGGTAAGCACACATGGGGACAGGGCTTCCTTTGCACTCTTACTCCTATTATCTTATGGCTCAGCCATTGAAGTAACTTCCACACAGATGCAAAACCTTGACACAAAACGCTGGACCAGAGGCAGTGCAGTGGAACTCCTTACTCATTGCTCTAAGTGTTTGAGGCTGCACAGCACCAGTTTAAGATCTGACTGAACAATTTTTACACATATTAACAGAAAGGAAAGATGCCCATCTTCCTTCAGAATTATAACCACATTCCTGTTAGAATTACAATACTGACATTTTCTGTGTTAGCCAAACCCTTTCACAGGAAAGAAAAACACCACTGCTGTTTTAAAGAAAAACCAGTTTGTTACCCATTCAGACTTCCTGGCAGAAAGAAAATATGGAGATTGTAGCATGAAAGATATCATTCTGAGAAAGTTTTAAATGAAATAGAATACAAACTTCCCAATGAAAATGCCATCTTAACCTTGAATACATTGGTACAGCAAGACTGAAATGAAATGATAATGTGGCTGCTGACTGAGGAGAAAAAGCAGATTGAGTCAGGTAGAACTGACACACATAAGTAATTTCTTTGCTATTCAGTGATTCAAAAAAACACCAAAAGCATTATTTCCTCACATGAGAGAATTTTATCCCCACATAAGAAATCTCAAAAGGGAAATGTCAATACTATAAGTATTTAAAGCGACCTCCAGATTACATTTAAAAAGAATGAGATCAAGTGCTCATATGGCATGTTTGTGAGAGCAGGAACCATGGAGATTTACTATTTACTTACAGGCTGGATGTAGCACATTAACAACACTCACTATTTTGGATCCAGAACTGTTGGCATGCCAATATTAATATGGTAAAACTCAGCAGGATATAGACACTGTCATTAGCACTATTAGACATGCTACATGCACTAATAAAGAATTGTTCCTTTCTCCAAAGTAAAGCTGCCTTTGCTCACCACAGAGCTGAGTGACACAATTCCAAATTTGGTTTTTTTAAGTCTTCCTTCCTCATCTTAAGATTTCAATTGCTAGTGCTTTGGGTCTGTATCTTATTGCACTTCTTTTTTCTTTTATTCATTTGGAATTTTTTTCTTCATAAGTTTTTTGGAAGTTATGTTAGGTTTGGTTTTTTGATTTTTTTCTACGAAATTAAGAAAAACAGTTGATGCTGAAAAGTAGCACAGAGAACTTAACAGAAATAAAAAACAATGTAATAAGGAAGTAGTGATTGCTGCTAATACAGGTTTCTCTTGTCAAAGATGACACTTCCAGAGAGCTATAAAAAGACTTTCTTCACTTAAACAAGGACCAAAAATATATTTCTCAACAATATTTGTACAGTTTTGTAAGTGAAAGAAGAGAGTGTGCAGTGTCAGAACCCTCCTACAATTCTGCTTTAACAAACACTCTCACTCTTCCAATCTGCCCTCCTGCAGCCAGGAATCCTGACTTGCATCGCAGCTGAACCTTCAGGAACTCCTATCGCTGCAGGCCTTTTGCTGTATAAACACTCTTGATTATTTACTAAAAAAATTCCAATTGAAACAATAGTGTGCTTGCAGACCATGGGGAGCAGAGAAAAGTCAAATGGACTGTGGTGGGTCAACCTGCTCTGAGATGGTGGGAGGAGAAGGGAATTGCAGAGGAGCCCAGGGACTGTGGCATGCAGGCAAAGTGCAGGCTCGCACCGACAGCAGCAGAGACCAGCACAGTCCTGTTGAACTGCAAACATTTTCTTCTTCTGACTCGGAGGAACTTGAAACTGCTCTGTACTAAACTGAAGAAGGGCTTAACAGAAAGTTTTTAATTATTTCACAGTCACATAAGACAATTTCAAGCATGTTTGCTGTCCTGTCACCAGTTCAGAGGCCTCAGAGAGCTAAGGTAAGGGGAGGTTACCACGGCCATTTATTGGATGCTGTGGGTGCCCACTGACTTAGCTGTACCCAGTGGTCAATGCTAGTTTTCTTTTCAGCTCTTGGTGAGAAGAGTCATGGTTTCTTTCCTGCTTTTTCCTGGATCTGAATAACCTTCTTCTGTGTAGTCCTCTACTAATCTTTTTCCAAAGGCTTTTCCCAGTGTGTTTCCCTGACTAAAACAGGATGCTTTAAAACATGGATAGAATCCCTTCGCTACAGGTAAAATTTCAGTGCCCCTCTAGCCTTCACATAAGAGGAAAAGGACCTGAAACCAACATACAACTTTTAGATTGCATCACTATTGAAGGAACCAAGACATTTCAGCTTAAGCAAAGCAGCAGAAAAAAATTGCCTGAGAAGATATTTTAGAATATTTTATTAAGAACATCATGATCTCTCTATTTTTAGGATACTTAAGGCACAAGTTTCCCTTGAAATTATTTAGCATATTTTCAAACTTTAATAGATTTAACAGGTTAGTATTATAAATGAGCAAAAAAGAAATGAGTGAATAGTAAAGATGATGTTCAAAATCATGTAAGGAAAGAGTTTCTAAGATTTTAGATTAGTTTTTCAATAGCACTGTTGTGGTCAAAAAACCAAATAGACAAACAACTGTCTAGCTCAAGCTTGAGAAGTTTTTGGAAAAAGATTCGCGGGCATTGCTGTCTGAAGAAAAGTCCTTCCAATATCTTGTTTTCAGACATGACACTGTAATTACTACAGAGTCCTGTAAAAAGAGTAACATTGAAAACAGAATTCTGTCCTTGCTCTGCAAGGGCTCTACTGCAAAAATTCTAGAGGAATTTTTGTGACAATCAGAACTTGGGTTTAATTCTCTCCAGATGCTGACATTCATCCAAGACAGGAATTTTCTAGATTTCTGCTGAAAGCCATCAAGACATCTTTTATACTATCCACCTACCTGTTCAGCTACTTAGAGCTTAAAACAGGTTGGGTCTGCATTCTTCAGTGTGAAGGACAAGACATACATTAATTACAGTCAGTGAAAAAAGATGCCTGCCAGGAAAATCCTAGAGCATCCATAATTAATATCAGAATAAAGATTTGAAGAGAGACAGACACAAAGAAAACCCAACCAAAAGAGGTGAGAGATTTCTGATCCTCTCAGCTCCGTGCACAGACAGAAGACAGTGATCAGCATCATGTGAGAGCACAGTGCTGGCTCAGGGATGAATCACCAGCTACCCCCAGGCTTCAAACCAGTGTGAAGAGAAACTTCATATAAAGGCTGCTGGTTATAAACTCATTTGCAAATGCAATTATTTGATGCCAAAATCATTAACAAAATCCAAGTCACTGAGCCCTTAGGAAACAAATACATAAAGCTAGGGTTCAGTACTACTTTATGACTATTTTATTTAACTTGCTTGACACACACATCTCTCTTCCATGGGTAACAAGGGCTGAGACAGCAAGCACTGTTATTTTTACATGTATTTTGCTTGACTATGGAAAAATCTTTTTTTCTTGTGTTTTCCACTGGAAAAGAAAGAACTGAAAGTGACAGAGAAAGAAAATTCCCAGTCCACCAGTCCTCTTAGCTAGTTATTGTAAAGTGCAGCTTCCAAAACTAGGAAGTAAAAGGTCAAAACTGGACCCTTAATTTTGAATATCACAAATTCACAATAACTGACAGAGGTAAAAGATTCAAACTCAAGTCCTCATTAACAGGAGATGAGAGCAAGAAGGAGTGTGAAATATCCACCTGAGCTTGTACTAAGATATGATGCTCTGAGGACTATTAAAACTATGGTTAATCATTCTTCTCCAGACAGACAGGATATAATAGGAAGGGAGGACCCTTCAGTGGTGGAAGAAATAAGGTTAAAAACTGAAATGTTTGAAGCAATATGGGACAGAAAGAAGCAGGATACATTATCTTAGGCTTTGATCCTGGGCAGCTTCCCTCCATCCCTCATTTATCCATTCAGGCAACCTGAAAAACACATTACTCTGCAAGATGCTCTGCTAAAATTACTTGCAAAAGAGTAAGGAGAACAGGACTCATCCCTTTGTTGGAATGACCTACACTGTCTTGCCACTGACTGTTTGTCTGAGGCAAACTGAATGCTTCTTTTCCCCACTATTTCAGTACATGTATTTCACAGATAAATTAAACCTACTATGTGGAGAAAGAGAGCCAAGGATGTTACTAAATGTATCAACAGCTGATCCTTGAATAATAAGGTATCCAAACAACCTGTTTGAAATATCCATATCCACTTGATGCAGTCAGTTTTATCTCCTGGATCCAAATAACTCATCAAGAATAGGATTATGGGGTTTGGTTGGCTGGATTGTTTAAATTTTGTTTTCAGTTGTATAACACAAAAGTTAGCCAATTGATTTCTAGTAACTAAAAAGACTGCCTTGACTAACAAATTTTATGTTTTTCAGCAGAGTATTACCATTATACCCTTCAAACAGAATAAACATTCAAGCAGAAAATTAATGGTAGAAAGTAATATTTTATCTTGCTGCTTGCAAAATCTAAGGAAATGTAATTAATCAAGTGGCAATTGCTAATAGGAGTGAATTTGCCTTCTTAAATGAAGACACAAAAGTATCACAAAATCTTCAGTATGAACATTACCAGCTGTTACCTTTACACCCCACTGCAAGGCATATTGGTATTGAGGGACCTTCACTGCAACAGGGACCTCAGCTCAGCTTATGAAGCAATAATAACTGTTGTTTGCAATCCGCAAGTTGTTCTTGTGGTCACAGAAATTATTTACTCATTCAAAGGCTTTCTTTTCTTTATTTTCACTGACTTACCAGCATCACTTTATAAATCTGCAATTGTCTACTGCATTGAACTCAAAGAAGTCAGTTGCTGGAAATGTACAGACCATTACTTCTTTGTTTTCCATTAAAAGAAAATGAAATCAAACTGTGCTCATTCAAGTGTGTGGAATGGGAGAGTATAAAATTAAGGTAGAAAAGACTCCTCCTCGTCTTTATAGTCAGTGAGGTTCCTGAAGCAGCTCTTTTATACTTATTATCTTTCAAATGAACTGTTGTTCTAAAGTTAGAGTTTAGGGCTTTTTTGTTGTTTTTTTTTAAATTTTATTTTCTTTGTTAGAAGCCCTGAGGCTTGTAACACTACTGCAACACAACCCCTGTCTCCAACTGCAACATCACATTGCAAAAAAGCCATCTTGTTTTCCCTTATAGTTTAATGAAAGTAAACTTGCTAAGATATATGAATAGGCACAAAATCTAGACACATTGTCTGGTAGTGGCTGCAGCAGTTGACATCTTGACTAATACTACGAAGGCAGTATTTAGCAGATTTAATCATGATACTAGACTCAAGGGGCAACAGAGGTGTGAGTAAAAGTAGTTGTGGCCATAGTTCATTCCATCAGTTGGGCTATGTCCAGCTGATACAGATGATCACAATCTTGACCTCAGTAGAAGGTTTTCATAGATCATGAAATCCTGCTGCCCTCTTCTTGCATAGAGGGAAATTCTAGGGGGAACAATGATATTAGCAACTCTTAAACAGAAGTTTCTCACTCTGATGTTTCTATTCCCAATTTACCTTATTAGCTTGGTATATCCTATTACCATATTCTTTGACAATATAAGGTACTGAGATGCTAAGTCACCCCACAGTTGTTGTTTGACCCAAAACAAACCTGACATAGGAACAGGTGCTACAACAGAGCCAAAGTCATCATCATTTGCCATTCTGCAGCCCCAGATCACCATACTGGGCATGCAGCTCTAATCTCTCAAAAATGTTCATCCATTTTTGCATAGGTTAAAACTGCAAAATGTTACAGAACATGCACAAAGTTGCTCTGTATATACAGTCTGTTGAAAACCACATAATGGAGAAGGCTACATGAAGAATGTGGCAGGAAGGATCTGATCCTACAATGTCCAGAGACACCAATAAAGAGTTTCCACACACTCAGTGCAATGATAAATCCTGAAACTCATTGGTGTCTGCTCAAAGTGACAAATCCATCTGGTTGCCAGGAAAAGACACAGTGCTTCAGTGCAGCAGCACAGACAAGGAATCATCACTTAATGAAACAGAAAAAGCCTTTGACACTACACAGGAGAAGGTTTTCATGGGAAGCTTGGGGCCATCCATACATATTCAAAAGGATCTGGATAATTTATTTGACCTGTGCCCCAGAATACTGGAAGTTGCCTCTGGTCCATCATTTACGATACATAATCTCAACACATCCCTCCAGTCTGCACAGTGAAATAAAAGCATAATACACCCTACTCAAAGATTCTCTTTTTTCTAACAGTGTGAGAGAAAAAAAACCCAGTAAGACAATTAAAAACTGGTACTGAAAATTATATAGAAAGCTGTATAGGGCCCAAATCACAGTGCAACTTCAGATGTAGCATTAAAAAGCGAGGAGAGAGATCTGAAGGAAATCTAAATATGAATAAATAAAACCAAGCACTCATAAAATCATAGAATCATTGACATTGGAAGAGAACTTTAGGATCATCAAGCCCAACCATCAACATAGCACTACCACCGTAGCTCCTAAACCACTGAACCATCACCCAGTGCAAGATCAAGACAGCTCTTCCACACCTCCAGGGATGGTGCCCACCACCTTCCTGGGCAACCTATTCCAATGCCTGACCATCCTAATGATGAATTTTTTTTCTAATATCTAATCTGAACCTCCCTTGTCTCAGCTTAAGGCCATTTCCTCTGGTCCTCTCAATACAAGCACAGTAGAAGAGATCAGTCCCTACCTCACTGCACCCCCTTTCCAGGTACTTCTAGAGAGTGATAGGGTTTTAAAAAAGCAATGGAGAGAAGGCACAGCAAAGAGAGGTGACTCAGCTCTGACATCTCCCAGCTCTGCTGCTGGTGCATTTGAGGAGTTACAGAGTTAAGGACTGTGCAGTTAAGGATTGCACTGTGTTAGCATCACAGAACATACCAGCAGGAGCAGGAGGGAAGGCTTCAGCTCCATGGAAAAGGTAAGTGCTGCCCAGCTCTGACCCAGCAGCAGCTGCCTTCACCCAGCCCACATGCTGCCAGCACACAGAGCACAGGAATTGGAGCTCGGCAGGGCCACCTGGCAGGTACCAGCCCTGTACACAGACAAGACAGCTGGTGACTGACGAGCAGCCACTGATCCCAAACACTCTGTGTTAAGTCATTCACCTCCTCCTGGTCTCTTCTGCTAAACAGCCTCAGCTTCCAAACAAAGCCTCAGCCCAGGTTTGCCAGTCTGCTTTGCGCCTAAAGCAAGGCACACAGCACATACAAGACAGAGCAGCAGTTTGCAAGTGCTAATGCACTTGGAAACTAAAATTCAGGTTCCAGCACTTGATACTGACAGCACCTCTTTGAAAAGTTCGCATATTGATGCCTTCAAAGTTGCTGTTGTCTCTCTCACTTTTGCTTGCTCACACTCCAACCAGTTTTGGAATAAAGGGTGCTCTTAACAGTAGTCTCAAAACCTAAGACTAATGAAAGCTAGGCCCAAACATGAAGAAGAAGAGATACATTCAGACCCATCTGTATCACTCAGCCACACAGAGGAGACAGTACAAGTAAGGATGTCTTAGAGTAATTTAGTAACTTCAGTGTTCATCAAGAAACATAAGGAAACGCTGACTAGACTAAGCTAGCAAATTCCCTAAACTTGACAAGAGAAAAATGCCCTCCCTATACACAGTTCATAGAAGGGAGATAAAGACTTGCAAAACTGAAACTGGCACCTACAGTCTTTCTTACCCATTGTATTCTCTACACTTGCCCAATGTCTCTTGTGATGAAAGGCATGAAAACTAAAACACAAAATACTGATATATTTGGCAGCAATCCTTCGAAGTACTTTATTCCTATTTAACACAAACATGAGCCTCTGGTTTCTCTGGGAAGAGAAGCCAGAACTGACACCTTTGTGTCTTCTCTCCAACCTTCCTCTAGCATGAGCGGCAACAAAACAAACTTATGAAACAAGATGAAACACCAGAAATGTAAGGGAACAAAAGTAACAATCCACAGTTTTCCTCGCAAAAGCATGTATTCTCCCCTTCTATTTTCCATGACGAGCAAGTAAATATTTCAACACTTAAAACTCTCTTTCTATGCCAAGCAGCTGAGTGAAGTAACCACGAGCAGTGCATACACATAACCCAATACAATGTTAAAATAAACTTCCATCACAAACCAAAACCAAACAACTAAAATATGCTAATTTTTTTAAAAGGTATTTTGTGTAAATCCAGTGTACATGAAATTGGATGCAATAGTATGCAGGAAGACAAACAAGAACAAAAAAAGCCTCCTGAATCATGAAGAATAAAGTAACATACTTCAGAAGTGTTGCATGATCTCTAATGGCATTTTCTGATGTTATTGAGCAAAGAGCTATCTTACATTTCAGAGAAAAGAATCTGTGCTCTTTAATAAAATTTCAGGAAACTGATTCCTCCATCACTTCCTTTTGTTAGGATTTCTGTAGTTATTAGTTGTTCATTGCTGACGGTTACTCCAATGCAGCCAATACCCATTACTGAATGCAGGAAAAAACTGCCTATGTCAGGGCTTGCAGAAGTTTTCAGGCAGTGTGACAACTGGAAACCTTATTAAAATGTTTACAAACAGCCTGAAAGAAATTAAGAAAGGCCTAGACCTGTACGAGTCCTTCAAAATCAACTAAGGTATTTTCCTGGTTCTTTTTCTTTTCCCTGAATTATATTTAACCATACAAAAAAACACTGAATGTTTTCTATAAAAAACAATACTTGAATTTATTCAGCATACAGATTTTGCACTATGTATTATGAGAAGACAGTGAGAATGATTGAGCAATCACTAGAATATCTGACACAACTCTCATAACTGACAAAAGGTCCTACGCATACTAATAAATTGTTGCTTGTGCACAAGAGTATTTGTGAGCACTTCCCTGCTTTCCATCTTATTCCTATTTTTTTTTGTTTGTTTTTTATTCTAGAATTTCAACTAAGTTCCATCCCACAGAGTATGTGCAGCAGAGGAGATTGAGCCCACAGCCCCGGCACTGTAAAGCTCCCTACTGTCTCAACTGCTTCATCTCAACAGGAAGAGAAACCAAAGGAGTATGAGTATAAATGGACCATTGCAATTTATAGGCTGCATTAATAATTAAATGCTGGGAGTGCTATTAGCACCTTCACTACATCCCCACCCACAGGTTCTTCAATCATCCAATATCACAGAACTTGTATTTTGAGGTATTTGTTCTCAGTGCTTTGAGGCATAAAACGTCCTGCAGTGCTACAGTCATTATTTCTTCAATGTGAAGTTCATTTTGTGTTGCTGTTAAGATTTTTGGGTTTAGTGAGTTGTTTTTAAAAGAATAATCTTTCTATCCAGCCAGACATGCAGGTAAGAGGAGAGCTCACAGTTCTTTGTGAAAGGAAGTAAGAGACATGAGCAAACAATGCCTCTGCAGAAAGCGGAATCAAGCTAAGAGAGATTTGCAGTTCTGACCCTCCAGAGTAAAACTGGCAATGGCCCAATTGACAAGAAAAATCCATGGCTCCAGAGGGTTGGAAAGTGGTTCAGACTGACATATTTCATGTCCTTCAAGGCTACCTGTGACTACTTCCCAAACAAGAAAATCACCAGCTTAATTAGGCTTCCCCAGCAATTTCAAAAAATGGAGCCATCCATTCTCCACCTACCCTTTGCAGCAGCCACTTAAAGCACTTTCTGCAAGTCTGACAATGAAGGTGTTTGGCTTTGCAAGGCTCACAACACAGCAAGGAGCCATCTGCAGCCAAGGAAGACACAGGGCAGAGTCTGATTAGCGATTCTGTGCAGGTTTTCTATCTCCTATCACTGCTCTCCCCTCCTCCTTCACATCCCCTAGGGAGACCAGTTCCATATTCAAAGCAGCCTGGGGTCTTCAAGCAGAGAAATGTGCATGATTTGTACGTGGCATTAAAGCAGGGAAAGAACTCCAAAATTATAGCAGCTGCATCCAGCCCTTGAGACGGCCCAGCACCGATAAGGGACTCAGAGGGTCGCATAATTCATTCCACCTGCAGCAGTAGCATCAGGGGAGGTTAAATATGTCACTCCATCACAGTGAGGCAATGGGTTGGGGGAAGCCTTCATCATTCATCCTGTCAGCTCTACACCTCCCTTCACCTCACATCAGCAGGGGGAGATGGGGAAGATTTTCTATAAGCATATGAACAACTCAGTGGGGGACACAATGACCTTATGAGTCTCTCCTTCCAATTTGTGAATTAATTGTCAGCACCTGCCCTGCTCTACCAGCTCCCCTCCCTGCACTCTATCTTCCTCCCACTACCAAGGGCCTGATTCTGCAAGACCTACTCCAGTACGTGAGCTCAGTGCCCTCCTGGGACCACAAGTGCAAATGACATTGCAGAAAGGTCAGAGTTGCAGAACAAGATGTCCTGTCCAAATACAAACAAACATACTGAAATGGCATAGGAAATTTGTTCCAGGATGTGTATCTCTCTTCTTTGGCCTTTCTTAGTGACAAAGATACTTTATCATTATTTTTACTGTTGATGAAACTATTTGTTGTTTCTTAGCAATCTGAAAGCCTGGTTTCACACGAAAAATNCCTGGTTTCACACGAAAAATTTTTTTAGCACATCTTCTCCACAGTCATATTTTCACCTAGGCCTAACACTACTCTTCTCTTTGCTGCATTATTTGCTAGAGTTCAGCTGTGACCACTTTAGGAGAGAATGCCTGTCTTCATGTACTGCCTAAGTTCATGCACATTTGCAATCATGTACAATAAAAAACAACTTGCTTGTAACAGGGTCTTTGGGACCTCACCTCAGGATTTTCTCCTGAGAATTCAGCTTTTGAGGTATTTCTGTGACACATCAGTTGTGCATAATCATGNTTACAGGGGGATCTTTTGATACATAATACAGATCAACTTCATTTAAAAAAACGGTATTAAATTGTACAATATTAATTTCTTAAATGGCAGAATGATGGAAGGACTGATCAGAATACACAAGCATTTAGATATTGCAATTTCTGGGATAGATATGGACATTAAAAAGCAGCACATTTCTTGAAACCTTTTGGAAATAAAGAGGGATGTTTTTGTTTTGAATGTATAATTCAAGCATAGCAAAACTAGAGAGGGTCAACTGAAGTGCAAAATTAAATCCTATTAAAAATCAAAGGTTAAAAACCAGCAAGCATGCAAGTCTTAGACATTTGTTTAGTTTTTGTCCTATCCTGGGCATAAAGGGCTTTATAAACAAAACAAAGTATTAAGAGATGTGCTTAAACAATTTCTGTATCTACAGTTTAAATCTTCCATCATGTAAAATGAAGAACTTGTTCTCTTTCACTCTTGAAACTATACTCTGAAGGAAAGAACTGGTCCATTAGCCTTCTGCAGAAAAATTCAGCAGATGGCATTTTTTGATGTCTTGACTAAGATAAAATACAGTCGCAACTGGTGCTTTTATATTTCAAAAATATATATAAATGTTCCAAGAAGTTATTTTTCATGCCTTAAGGCTAAATCTTTGAATGGTTTTTACTGTATTTTCTCCTCTTGTTTGAGTTGCTAAAATCTGTAGCTATCTATGAACAGGAGTATAAAAAAGAAAAAAAAAAAAAAAACCAACCACTTTTAAACTTCTTTTATGATTCTAAATTGCAACAGGAAAATCACAGTCCAGGAAACGAATGGTGAGATCATGTAAATACTGGAAAGGTCACAGAATCTCCACATTTGGGATGTCTTTCAGAACATGCCAGAAGTGGTGTGGATAAAGGATGCAACAGGTATCTCTTGAGGTCCCTTTCAAGAAACCTCTTGCAGCTGACCTGTGCCAGGTATGTGATGGAAAGCAGTAGAATGGATGGGTTGGAAGCTCTGAGCAGTGATCAAATACAATACCCTTGACCTCGATTTGCACTTTCAGTACCTCTTTCACATGTACTGACTGTTTAAGACATTTAGAATTTCCCTGATTTCATTCTGATTCAAATGGAATAGTAAAACTGTAACCAACCAAATCCAAAGTAGCTGATGAGCAGTGACCACAGCACATACATCAGGGAATCAAGCCTTTGGTTTCCATTACCTATAGGAAGTGCTGAACCATGTCATTTCTTGGAGCAGAACATGCACTGCTAGTGCTGTCTTACAGCCTCACCTCTACTGCAAGGACTGACTTCATTCTCCACCAAGCACCCCAAATGACACTGTTTCACACTCCACAAGTGTCTTCTTGACAAACTGGAAAAATTCCAAAGAAAAATCCCACTATATGTAACAATTATGGCTACAGTTTATTCAGGATTCCAAAAGATCACATTCATATCTACATTTTTGAGGATTCTTGAAAACCCCAGGGTAAAACTGTGCAGTAGTAGCAGTAGCTGTCATTTATATCATTAAGTTCAAGCTTCCTAATTGTGAAGAAGCCCTCCAATGCAAGCTGCAGCTGAAAAGGACAAACTACTGACTTTAAAACTTCAGAACTGAATCACAAAACAAATTAAAATAAAAGACTTGGATAGAGACTGGAAGGAAAGATGAAAATAAGGATGAGGTTATCTGGATCAGCTAATCACAATCAACTGGATGCTTTATCTTCCACAAGGAGCATGAATAAATAAACACTATTAGCAATCCCTAGTCTGCTGCTAAACCTGGCCATCATTAGCAAACTGATTGCTTCCAGACACTGAACAGGAGTCACTCCTAAGGATGTCTTAAAAGAGGGGAGATGATGTCAGATGCATAAAGGACATTCTGCCACAGGCAGGGAAGACAGAGATAAATACAGTGATGGCTGGAGAGAAGGGGGAGAGTGAGTGAGAAGAATAAAGAAGACAAGCTAATGGGCTTTGATGGTAAGAACCAGAAGCTTGAATTTGGTATGGTGAAACAGTACAGTAACAGGAAGAATCAAAGAGACTGTGACATGATTAGAGCTACAAGCAATGGAGAATATTTTAGCACAAACGGACCAAATTCGAGGTGACAGAGGTGTTTAGAGACCAGTGAGGAAAAGATTTCTGTGATTATGAAGAGGTGAGGAAGAAAACTGACCTATAATTTTGCCAGTGCAGGCAGATGCTCAGAGTTAAATTTGCAGCTGAAAAAAGCTATTCCTCAGAGTTTAGCTATCTGGATTTGCCTAATTATGTTCTTCAATGACAAACACTGGGTATTTTAAAGAAGTTCTCTATGTCAGGATTTCCTCACCATCTTAAAAAGCCTTAAGAGATGCAAAACTTTACAGCTAAAATTACTGGTAGGCAGATTATGAGAGAATTATCTACTTCAGGACATTGTCTTTGCCTACTTTCTTTGTACAAAAATTTGTGAAGTGCAATCAACAAACTTATAGGTGAGGAACAGTTTCAAATAGTTGTATGCAAAGATGATGTGAGAAACCAAATGCCTTTTACTCAAGCCTGTGATCTTTCAACTACATTAAATCCCTTCTTGCTTTTATGTGATAGAACAAGAACAACAGCTAGAACCAGCAGACAAACATTGGTTTCTCTCCTGGTACAAGAAAACAGTTCTATTAGTACCCAACCCAGTAAGTGCACAAAAAAATCACAAGAACTGTAATGCTGAATTTTGCAAGAATAGGCAGGTGCCATGGACAGCTCAGAGAGACCTAAAAGAGATAATCTCTCAAGAGAGGTTATTACAAGAGGGTATCCAGAGCGGTCTGTCCATTTCTGATTGCCTGTCCTGTTCTAATGGCACCTTTATTGCTTCTTTATTTTAAAACACACTACATCTACCTTATCAGATGCTGTAAAATTTCTGGGGGAAAAAAAAAACCAGTATTTCTAAATGCATTGAATAGGTTTTGAGTCATTTGATTACACTCACTATAAGAACTTACCTTATGCTAGGATTTCAGGAATGCAAACCACTGCTTCCTGACTTTGTAACTCCTTAATCTGTTAACTCAGCTAAATGATTCTCACTTGGGAGTGTTTGTCAATCACTAAATGAAAACATCCTTCAACAGAGACACCACTCCTTCTCCCCCTCCTACCCCTGAAAGCAAAGCAACAAAACACTCAGAAAGAGAAAGAAATTCCGAGAGGGTGAGTTTTGATCTCTTCTCTCTCAGAAGCACTGTGCTTGATGCATTTGATGAAGTGAGGCAAACTTGATGTTAACAGCTCAGTGATTTTAAGTGTCTTGTCTGGTATGTGTCTGGGACTGCTGGAGAGCATCTCTTACTTATTTGTTTTTAAACCCTCTTTTTCTTCTTTCTGAAACTCATCTCTGAATGTCATGCTCACAATCATCTATGTATCCAACCATGACTATGGATCTTCAGTGCTGAGTGCTTGTTCAGTCTCCTTTAACACTGCTGATGGGATGGCATTTAAACAAAAGAGCAAAAAAGTATCAACACATATGGAGAGGGATTCCAGCAATGAAGCAGCCAGCTCTCCTGTACAACCACAGGGCCTTAGAGCCTGTGAATATATTCTTGCACTTCTCAAGAAGAAAAGCAAATGCAAATTACTGACAGTGATCAGCCAACAATGCTTCTATTCCCATCATGAGAACTTTTCATTATCACTGTTCTCACCTAGCTATGTGACACATTCACAGGAATACAAAGCCCACACCCTCTTTTACAGTAAAGAAAATTAAGATACCCAGCATGAAATTATCAGCTTCAGGCTGCAGAGCCACAACAGGAGGTTCTTCACAGTCCCGAGTTTTAAGCAGTATCTGATGGAGAAAAGAAGTTCCTCATGCTGTGGGAAGCAGCAGGCTGCCCAAAGCAACTGTGGGATGATGACCAGACTCAGACAGCCCAGTCCACACTGCTATCAGACAGGAGAACACAACTACAGCCCAGGAGTGCGG
>VZTT01040314.1:5024-24897 GCA_013400855.1 Buphagus erythrorhynchus | reverse complement strand
GGAGCTTGCAGAGGGAAGAAAAGGGATCCAGGGCATGTGTTCCTGGTGAGATGGTTGCAAGGACCAATTCAAAGGCAGCATGCCCACAGGTTCCCTTCCTCTAAAACAAATATTGAGGGGATTCTTGAACCTAAACAAAATCCATCCTTCCAAGCTGTTCAAACAGCACTAGCAGAGAGGAAGCACAAAAACGGTGCCAAAATAAACATACAAATGAAATGGAAATTACCTTGAGGAAAGTTTACTGAAAAACACAAACAAGAGATAAGCGGTAGAGGCAAAACTACCAACTTCAGAGAAATTACACCAGCTTAAACCACCTGTGACACACACCTGGGTGTGGAGAGAATGCATAATTAGACTTGAGAAGACTAAAAGCATATTTTATAGAGTGAGGGAAAATATAAAGTGACAGAAGGGAATTTTCTGAATAATACTTTTTCTGCCAAGGTCTCTCTAGTTGAGTCACTCTTACCTTCAGGAATTAAGCTTTCTAGTCTTGCATTTGTAAAATGGAGAATGTATTATCTTCATAAAACTCTTCAAAAACTACAGATAAAAATGTTAATGCAAGTGTGAAGAATTATTATTGTTGCTATTATTGAGGATGCTATAAACTGTTGAGCTGCTACCAAAACAGATCCTGTTCTTGACTCCATTTAAGACTCTGTAATTGGGCTTTCAATCCAGGTCTTTTTGCAGGAAACATGTGACACAGTATCTGCAACCTCAGGAGACCCACAATTATTCTACAATTTCTAGGAAAACATTTAAGGAACTGCTAATCATAGCAAGAATCTGTTGAAGATATGACAGAGTTCACTCCGAGCTATGGACCTGCCTCAGCCATACAATCCTGTTACTGTGTCACAGTGCAATACTGTCAGAATTAGTGGATTCACACAAACATTAATAGGATTAATATACTAGTTTATCAGCCACTACACATACAATTCCCCAGACAACAACCCATTCCCATCACTGGGATGAAGCATGGCAGCTCTTTAACTGTGCCACAACAAAACACAGCCACTTTAAAACTGGCATCAAAGGCTCCTACATGCAACAAACTCTGAGGGGGAGTCTGACAAAGCATAACAGGCTCTCTTTGGACACTGAAGTCAGTGAACTCAACAGTAAGGTTACACTACCTTTTGATGCCCATGAATAGACAGAGCCTCAGCTCAACCTGTCATTCAAAGTTCTGTGACTCCTGTATCAGATTGTCACACTGAATCTGTGTAAAGTGCTGCCTTCTGAATCAGTGGCCTCCCTCCCAAAGCAAAGTTTTCTTCGATGATGGATAGGCTAAGCCACTGCTGCCTTCAACCAACCTCACTTAATATACAAATTTTAAAATCTGAGACTGTCTGCTCTCTTAAAAATGACCACAAAATTTTAAACTTATGACACCACCAGAATCCAAAGCAATCCTGCCACAGATGTCATTCAAGGACCACTGCCAACAAAGTGAGGACTCCTATACTGTTCAAAAGGCTTCATACAAGTGAACTATGGCTAATACTGAAAGCAGGGTCCCTTTTCTGATACATGACAAACACTACCATGGTGCACAGGACAGACTGTAAGCTTTGTTTCACCTCTATCATAAACTTTGACCTCTCCTGCCTTTCCACACTAGGCAGGGAGCTCTCTTCCACTCATTCCCATGTCCTTGCACCCAGTAGCTCTCTCCCTAAGCCCTATCAGAAGGCATTCACTTCTTCACAAGTTCAAATCTCTGGCAGCAGCAGCTGTTAGAAGAACTCATTACCTTCCTGCCTTCCGGTCCAGCTCTTTGGAAGGACAGGGATGGAGTTGATGGGACAGTTGAGCAGAGAAAATGTTTAGAGTAAGGACAGAAAGAAGCGAGTGAAATTGAGATGACAGTGATATCTGGTGAAAGCCAAGGAGAAAAATGCTAAATTCGGGTGTGGGGGAGAAGGAAACTGTGAGACAACAAGACATCAGTGAACAAAGGGGAGAGAGCATGGCAAGAACTGAGCTGGTAAGCAGAGGAAGAACAGAGTTAACATTACTACTTCAGATTTCCTCACCTTTCACATACAACTACTGCAAAGGAATCCAAGGCTGCTTCCCAGGGGTTCATTACTAACCTCACCTGTGTAAGCAATCTACATGCACTAATCACGTTCCTATCATTTAAATTATTTCTTTTAGAACAAACCCAAGAATAGTATTTATTGGGTTATACTGGCCTCCTTCCTGATGCAGTAATTTGCATAAATATTCTATTAAAAGAATATGAAAAAATTCAGCTCCATGTACACCACAAGAAACTGCTTCCTTATCCAGAAAGGTAAGGTACAAATTCATCAGTTTTGTCAGCTAAAAACTGGCAGAACTGCAAACTCTTAGTGCTTAGGATGGTAGAGAAAAGTGACACATTGTTCCAGGGTTGTGACAGAAAACCAAATACCAGCACAGGGAGATTTCAGTAGCTGCTGTGGGTTGGAATTCCATATCACAGGGGATGCTCCCATGGCATTATTGCTCAATTACCCAAGGGACAGCAGAGAGAAATTAGAACTGGGTATTTTGACTCTGAATGCCTTGTTACTGATTTTCAAGTAGCAACATTATACTAAATCCTAGGGTAAGCACTGGGATTTTGGAAAGTAAGAACTACAAAGCTGAAGTGATGCATTCCCTTTACATGATATAAAATCATACATGGAGAGTTGATATCAGCAGATTTTAATAAGAAATTTGGGTCAGCTACAGCAATTTGGATTTATGCTCAAAAATTTACAATTAAGGTTTGAAACTGGGGACTGTAAAGTGCAAATTGTTATGAACTCAGAGAACTCAGATTCTCAGAAGAAAGATGAAGACATGGGTCAAAAGGTATTTTTTACATTTGATCATCAATTTTGGACAATCAGCTGTTAGGTTATACTCATACCTACTATTAAGGTTCAGTACAGCAGGGTACAAAAGCTGGAATTATTCTTTCAATTTGGAAGGTACATCACATTTTGAATACTGGAGCACTACTTGGTACCTAGATTATACTGACTGTTAAAACTAGGAACAGGTTATGATACCAAGATGGAAAGGGATGAAAATTTCCCCAAAATCCATGTATGCTGTTGTTATGTTTCCTCATCAAAGTGAGGAGCAGTGTAAATTAATTTACACTTTTAAATCCCAGTTTTTAGACATCATATTTTTTTTCAATAAACTCAAGACTAGGGCTAGAGTTGTAGAGCAGGACTGTAGTGGTCAGAGTATATAAACGGTTGCTTTACGTTACAAACATCAGAAAACAGACATCCCGTACCATACTGAATTTTCATAGGATAATAGATTCCAGGGTATTGTAAGGATGGTCTACCTTACAAATGTAAATCTACATTAAAGTGAAAGACTGTTAATGACATAAGGCCACTGGTTACATGTCTGAAAACAATGAAAAGATATTAACTCACATAACTGAATTTGGTTTTCTGTTTTCAAGTCAATGGATCTTTGTTCAAGCTTTATTTTGTTCATTGCATGAAGTGATTTCAAAATATTTTTATCACAATATCGTACAGAGTGTTCTTTACTTTTTCTCTGCTCAAGAGATGCTTGGAATAGGGCAAATAGCAAAGGTTCCATTCAGATATTGCAATAAAACTACAGAAAGGTAACAAGCAGGAATGAAACAGAGGTGCCAGAAAAGACTGAATCAAAGACAGGGTTATGTGTCTCCAACCACTGCTTCTTTAAGTGTTGAGAAATTCAGTTCTGCATAAAACAGAAGAAGTGCTCTAAGCTATTTCTACTGGCTTTGGACTTGAATGAATGATAGATGACAGCACAGATTTCTTCTAATTCCTTTGTATATCAAACTACTTACAAATATTTTGGGGGGGGAATCCTGAAAAACAAGCAAACCTGAACTGTATCAACTTACGAAGAGAAGAAAAAAAGAATGAAAAATGCTCTGTGAGTGAATGAGGTTATACCCTTTGAAACACCAATTAAAGTCTTCAAAAGCTGCAACAATGGTGTCCTGCTAAATCATAACCCTTCTATTGAAGAGGAAGAAAGCTGAAGGGTAAGACTGTCTAAATTATTAATCTGACCCCATGCTAGTCTGCTTCACTGGAACAATGAGATGAATTATAGTGAGGGCAATGTTATTTTAAATTACACTCAGCAAGGTATGGAGCACTTATGCATTTCCTATGGGCTGATGTTTCTGTGTTTATGCATTCCCCTCATACCCCTCCTGCATATAGGTATCAATCTAACTCAAAAATTTTTCCTATGTCCAAAAGGAAACGTTAATTACAGAAAGAGCAGATTCATCCAAGAAAAAGTAATCTTTTTACTTGAATAGCTTTGTTACAAGAAGGCTGGCACTTATAAGCCCTCAGGGCAAAGCCCTCTATGTCAGGAGACAATGAACTGCTATGAAGGATGGCTTAGTAAATGAGACATGGGGTTTAGGATTCAGGACACCTGAGTTCAAGCCCTCTTCAGTTAATAATTCACTGTGTGACTTTGAACAACTTGCTTAATTTATTACACCTTTGAGCTTCTTCTTTGTGTAATGCAGATGACTGCTTCCCATCTCACAGGGTGGCCAGGATAATTTCTAATGATTCAATGATTCAAACTCGATCAGATGCCATCAACACCACCAACTATTGTCATTTTTGTTATGTTTAAGAGCATAGAAATTGCTGAACAACTTTTCCAGAAACACTGCCCTGGGTATGCAATGTCTGGCACAACTTTCACCAACATACTTTGCATTTCTCACAGTTCTTTCTTCTGCAAACATCTCTCCAAATCCCAGAAAGAGTCTTGTGGGAAAGGCTAGATGCAAGCTGAAATTCTTCAGACTTGTTTTGATGAAGATGAAATGTGGATCAAGTCCAAATCTATTTCCATCCTGAAATATTTGAAAGGTCACATATATATGAAAAATGGATCAAACATTAAATACTGGCAGCCACTGCTCTATGTGGCATGCTATGTGTCAGACTATAAAATAAGACTAAATGACAGAGTGAATTTCCTCCTCTAGTTGCTATTTGAGTGTACTCTGAGCAAAGAAAATTATTTATATTAAGCACAGACTGCGTCTCAAGGGATCTGTAATCCTCTTGTGATTCTGCCATTATGTTTCTAGGTGACTCCAGGAAGTCACTAATCTTTTGCACCTATACTTTCCTCAGATCATCTCCCATCTTTACCAAGAAAAAGCAAAGCAATATTTAAAGTACCTTGTCTCACAGACAGAAATAAAATAAACACAACTATCTGAACCCCACAGTAAACTCTGATATTCTGCTTTTTCTATATCTATAATACAAGGTGACTGTGACGCAGATGAGTGCTCCCCTTCACTTGGTTCCACTCGAGCTGATTTCACTTCCAAGAAAATTAGCTTTGCTGGCCCTGTCTCTTAAAAAACAGTGAACGGTTGCAGAAAAAGTTGTGTAACTTGAGGAAAGAAAGAGCTGATAAAGCAGTATAGATGTGAAGCATTTATTCCCTTGGAATTATGCACATTAGAAATAATAATTTCTAAAAGCAACAGTAACTTTTCAGCCAAACCAGTCAATTATAAATGCAAAAGACTTTTTGTACAGCAGAATAGGCAATAAGGGATGATTCACATTCTGTACATAAAACTGTGTTCTCACCACTCCTCATGCAAACCAAAGATCAGAAATTTGCAACCTTTTTTGTTTGTTTCCACCTGTACTTCTCTGTTCTACCACTATGTCTCCCTCCATCTCAGCCTAAAAGAAAACTCTAAAACTGTGGGTATTACTTAAAGAAAACCACGATTATTTATAATTTTCCAAGTTTGGATACAAAAAACCAGCAACTGTCTTCAAAACACAAAATACTGAAGCAAAGTATTTACTTTAATTTCTCTTTCAGCATTTATTTAAAAGAAACACATTTCTAAAATAAATACCCATGTTATTTCAAACAGCTCCTTCCCCTGTCAATTATTATTATTTCTACTTTTACAAACCCTGAACAAGTGCAAAAATATGAGATATGAACTGAAAGGCACCTCTCAAACCATCATGGACTGTTCTCCCAATCCTAACAAGGGCCAATACATTGAGGACTGCATCAAGTCTAGTAAAAGATCAAAAGAAAACTTCACACTGTCTTTCCTGAATCTCCACCAAACCTGCCTGCTCTTAAGAACAAACAGGAAATACCTGGATCGTACTTCAGCAGGGGACCTGAAATCTAAGGCTCACATAAAGTAGCAGCATTCTGTACAACAGACATCACCATTCTGAGTACAGATCTGGATTTTGATGCAGTATAAATCTGGAATCCTAGCTGGGTTTTGTTAATTTCTGTTTCTTTTAAACATGGTGGCCTAACGTTAGCATGGGAAATTAAAATTATCTTTAAAATGTCTCTTGTGCTATTTACTTTCTCCTAAAACCCTGCATAAAGCTAATGGAATTTAATAACCACTGTTTTATATTACTTGGTTAAGTAGTTTCTGCTAAAGATAAGAAACTTCTGCTTGAGAGACATCATGTTCTGTGAAATTTTACCAAGCAACACCAAAACTCTCTCCTGCACCTTCAAGTCTGAACTTCATTCACTAAAACAAGGATTAAGGCAAATAGAAAACAGGTAGGTCTCCAAAAGAACATGTTTTGAAAAGAGCTCTCCAATTCTTAAATCTTTTTAATCCATTATGTATTTAGGTCTCACCCCCCATCCTCCTTGCAACAATATGTGGTAGATGCTCTCAAGCAAATAAATTTAGTCTATTAATCTCAGTTTTCATTTGCATAAAGCAATAAAGGACTTGGACTAACTTTTGAACTGAGAATTTGTGGTCTGAAAGAAAAGCTGGCTGATTTCCTGCTTGACTGAGATGAACATCCTAGAAAGCACCGAGAGTGAGCACACTTAATGCATTTCAGTGTGTACCTGCATCTCTGCATCTGTGGGGAATGCAGAACAGGGACAAAGCAGACATTGCTTATGCAGGAAAAGTTTGTCGCTTCCAACTGTTTAAGGTATGACTAAACTAAAACTAAAGATGGACCACACACCTGAGTGCTGCTCAACTATGGAAAATACAAATCAAAGTGCAGTGTGGTTCCAGTAACACACTAAACCTTTCATTTGCTTTCAATCACTTCATACAACATTATTCAGTTGAACCATCTTTCCCACTCCATCATTAATTACTACTTCCACAGAAAATTCTCTGTTTCTTGGACAAAAAAAAATTCTTAAACAGATAATAGTCACATTAAATCTAGCAATTCAAAAAGGGGCATTTTACCAAATGAGCCATGAAATTCGTTTTACTTCTCTGCCACTGGGACGTCAGAAAGTCTATGTCACCTTTAATAAACTTCTCCAAATGAGCATGCTGATAACTGAACAATATGACATTTCGAACAATGAGAAGGCAGAAAACCAGAAGCAATTATATTAAGAAATTAAGGGGGAAGAAGAAAAGCAGACTGGAAGTACCTTGCTGCAAGTAAAATCTCATTAAGTTAGTTTTGCAACTTCTCAGGGAAAAAGAGGATTCCTAGGCCTAAGAGTGGCCATGTTTCAAATGTTATGGAAACTCTCCTGTCTGAGCATCCAGGAGCCACTCTGGCACCCACTCCAGTGTGTAACTGCTGAGAGCAAGGCCCCTTTGCAGTGGGTGGCTCCAGTGATCCTAGGGGTGCCCCTCTTGGCTCCCTGCACACCCCACACTCACAGTCAGACAGGGTTTCCTTACCAGCTCAGCCCTAGGTTTCACACAGTAGTGTCTCAGACGTCTGGATCCTTAAAATAATTTAATCATGGTGCAGGAACACAAACACAGCTCGAGATGGTGTCTCCAGGGAGAGATCCTGAAGAAAGGAATCCCTGGGCTTTTCCATCCTCACAGTCTGTGCACCCAGACAGTCTGGGGTCTTCCCCAGACTCATCAGATCCTGCTGCGTCCCAGTGTCCAGTCCCCTGGTGCCACAGGTCCCAGCACCATGTCATGGTCCCTTTCCTGGGGTTCTCACCATGTGCCCCAGCCAGGGCACAACCTGCAGCTCTCACTGCAGCTGCACACCCAGCTACCTGCTCTCAGTGTAATCCTCAATAGTGGTTTCCTGTTGCATTCCTAATAAAACCACCTTGATAACACAGAACAGTACTGAAGCATGAACCAACCAGTGCATCACCACCTGAAGGGCCACAAAAATGGCCATAAAGCAGTGAAAGTGATAAAGGTACTTGTTTAAGATACTTCAGCAACATTCAGTCAACAGATCTACTTGCAAGTTTGCAAGAAAAAATGAATTCATACAGGAAAAAAAAATGGAACAAAAAGAATCTGACACTTTCACAGAAAGGAAAATTCCAAGTTGAGTTCTTCTCATCTTTTTGGTCACAGATATTCTCTGTTCCTTTATATTCTCTTTTATATCATCAAAAATATAAAAGCAAACTTGAAGAAGGAAAAAAACCTGACAGATCTGCCAGAGAGCATAAGGAAAAATAGCAAAAGTAAAATGAAAACAAAATGAAACAAAAACTTTGGGAACGAATAGAATTAAACTAAAGTAGGTATTTTCAGCTGATTGATTTTTTTCATTGCCATTTCCTGTTTTTCAATCAGCTCTAATCCTTGGCTGGAGAATTCAATGGAGCTATGTCAATTTATATTTGCTAAGGATTTGGCACATCATATTAAGTATTTCCCAGTGTGATCATCTCTCTAAGTTAACTAATTTAAACATTTCATGCAAGTAGGGAGAGAATCCTTATTTCAGTTTCTTGACTGATCCCAGCACAGCCAAAAAGGCTGCAATTTTCTCAAATGAGATGAATTGGAACATCTATTTGTACACTGGAAGCTTTAATGTCATACCCACGGTGCCTAACTACTCGTGTACACTACATATACCCTCTCAAAATACAGTGGGAGATACTAACTTATTTCATAACTTTGTCTGCTTTTATAAAGTCATGTAAACATCTGTGTAAGAAGCCTTCTACCTCTTGTCTGGCACACTGCAGATTATCAAATCCAAGAGCCCCGACTTAATCTACACAACACAATAAAATATAACACTTTCTTCCATCTACTTCATTTTTACCTGCCTGGTATTTAAGAGCAAATTCCATTGTGGGAAGGGAATTGCAAACATCATGAGAGGTGATATGGCTGGTACCTGGACTACCACCAGTCAGCTGTGCTGCAGTGGAATGAAGTGATGAACTGAAGCATTCACAGTTGAATATTGCTAGAAAAAGGAAGGGGGCAGGGGGAAGCAAATGTATATTTTCTGTTTTGATTCTACTTTTTCTATTCTACTTTTTCTTGCTTTGACTCTATCGTGATTGTCATAAGAACAATATGAAGGAAGTTTTAAGTTTGATTTAAGATCACTGAATATACTCATGCATTCTCACCTAGAATAAAAATTTTGTCTGTTTGTCAAACTCGTTGAACAAATTACAAAAGGAAAATACATTGAAGCTTTTTTCTGTTGTTTTTTTGTTTGGTTGGTTGGTTTTTTGTTTATTTGCTTGTTTTTTTTCTTCTGGTATGTGAAACAGACTGTGCCAAGTCTTGCCTTGATGAAAGAAGACAGCCCTCACTTTGGGTCTGAAAAAAGGTGGAGAACTATTTAAAAGGAATATTAGCAGAACATCATTTTGCATGTAATCCTAAGCCATAGGAATCGAGAGAATTCTCTTCTTTGACCAGTGCAGCCATAGATCCAGCTCTTTATGAATATTACATATGTGGCTTTGATGAACATTACATATCAAATCTTGGTTACTAGAATCCAGTATTTTTCTGCCCCCTTACTGTCAGAAACACAGGCTTTTACAAAAAAAAGCCCCCAAATATTTAAGCACTCCAAACCAAGGTAATTATAATAAGGAGATGGAGAAAGCTCTTTCTGAAGTTGTCTGAAAGGAAGCAGAACAAAACAATAAGGGTAGTAAAGAAAATCTTCATTAAAAACAACAGGTATGGAAGAAAAATTAAAGGGTCTGTAATTTTTCTCAGGATAGAAAAAAATCTGTGTCTGACAGCAAGTTAACAAATATTTCCACTTCAGTTCATGCTGGTGGCAATTTATTTTCCCAGTGTGTCCCCCTGTCTTCAATAACTTGATGTCTGAAAAGGTTTTCCTTTTCTACCCCATGTGTAAAACTTTGGCAAACTGTTTGACCACAGGAAACTTGTAAAACAATATCAAGGCATTCAAAGCACAACATAAGGTGGAGAAAACACCTTTTAGAAACTCAGTCAAGGATTACAAATTACAGGAAGCATAAGGATAGAAGAACGCATTCCTCACCCCAATATGAGGAAAAAAAGACCATCAGGTGATTCAAAACAGCATTTCCAGTTTGTAGACGCATGACCTTTGGCTACTCAGGTAAGGGATTTGAGGCCAGAAAGAACCATTCTATTTATCTTGTCCAATATACTGCAAAACAGGCCTGCAAACTGTTGTCAAGACTACAGGTTACATAATTTAATATCCAGTTTTCATTTACAAGAAGGAAACTCCTATCAATTAGTACCACTGATAATGTAACTGCAAAAAGAAATAAAAATAAAACCTGCATGTTATTCCTACTTCATGATTGTCTGACTGACTCTGTTCTCATGCCTTTGGCAACTTCCCCAGTAAGATGGAACAAAAATAACAAACATGCCTGTCCTAGCCATAGTAATAGGTTTATTATAAATACGTGGCAAAATGAAAACTTCCACACAAAAGCCTCTAAATATAGGTGATTATTACTAAATGAGACCTCAGCACTCACCTAGCCACAGAGACAGAAACAACAGCCATTCCTTCCAAGCTTGTGACAGTAAAATCTCTGTACTGTGCTTTGAAAAAGCTACTTTGGATATTCACTTTCAAGGGAGGAAGAAGGAAAACCCAAGACCCAATCCAGGTGTCAAAGACACTGCCCACTCTTTGGTCTGCTCCAGTCCACCCAAAGCAAACTGTTAATAGAGATCCCCAGTTCCAGCAGGAATCCTCACTGTGCAGGTATGACAGATGGATTAACCCATCCAATTTACTGAAGCTCATTTGCCATACTACTCCTACAGAAACAGACAGATTGGTTGAGTTTTAAATCTGCAAAAGGCTCTTTCTATATGCCCTTCTGATCAAGCTTATTTACACATGGAAATAAGTGTTCTGAGCACATAAAAATAAGACACTGAGTTAGGGCCCCTCAGAAAGTCTGCCTATGGCAGGCAATTACACCTCTCACACATAATCTACGTAACTGGTAAAGTAAATGTTGACACTAAGAGCTAACCCCAGGGCAGAAGAGCAGGACAAAATTTGCCTTTCTGCACTCCACATAACCCTGGTAGTTTTATAATCTTCCATCTTTATATAAGGCTGCCAGATCTCTCATAGATGCTGGCAACTAAGCCAATGAAAAGAACAGGCTGAAGATTGCTGTGAGAGGACTCTGGCATCACTGCATATTCTTCTACACTGAGAAGCAAATTAGGAGACACAGAGAGAGACAGAAAGAAAAAGGAACCATGTGAACCACAACTGGGAGGCAAAAAAAAAGAAACAGCTGTATTCAGAGAGAAGCCAGAGACTAGTAATCAACGTGCTGCATCAAAAAAGCACTGTGTTTTGTGGTCAGAAAAAGAGATTGAAGAGGAAGAGGCTGGATTCATACATTTATTCCCATCTTTGTCACTGATACATTTTTCTCTCCAGTTTTGATCCTGCTGCCCAGTGCCACAGCATACCACCAGTAATGGATATAAGGTCTGAATTTCAGAAATGCTTAGCACTGTAACTCTAAATTCAGACAGCAAGTGCTACGGGTATTCAAATGCTCTAGGGGAAAACAAGCAAATTAAAAAAACACAAGTCTTTAGTTCTTACCTAACCTCACTGAGACACTGTGGGAATTAATTAACTATTGCCTTTAAATGTTTAGAGATTCTCAGATAAAATACTGTAGATGTCAGAAAAATCATTTAAATCAAATGTCACATAACCATTGAACGGTCTTGGGGAAAGACCATGCTCACAAGCTACAAAGAAACAGTAGGTTGGCTAAAAGTATAGAGGAAAAGTGGACAATCAAAGAAAGACTTAGCTTGCTTAAAAATCTTAAGACATTCTCCCCAGCTTCTGAAGTCAAAGTTCAGTGAAAATTAGATTAATAAGACTTGTGTAGGAAACAGTCCTTATTTGCCATCATGGCACACACAGGAGACAAAAGCAGGACCAGAAGAGATGACAGCAGCACCAGCTGCCCACCACTCTCACCCCCGCCCCTTCCCCACACACCCACACGCACAGAGATTGCCATCTTTCACCCGATTAATCCTCTCCCAGGACAGATTAACGCTTATCTGCTCAATATCCATCTGCTTTGTGATTTCAGGAGATTGTAACCAATCCCAAGGCCTTATCGGCATCTCTCCCCCCATAGGCAGATGGGAAAAGATGTAAATCATCGTGTTCTATTAGCGATGGCAGTGACAACAGGCTAACACAGCTGCCTCTTTCCCTTGTTCCCTCATTCAGGCTCCACAGCACAGAAAGACGGCAGCATGGCAACACAGGCAAAGCCACCTTCTCCCTCTGCTTGCTATTCACCTGAATTAATGAGTCTAGAGGGGACAGCAACAGCTAAATGCTCCCTCCTAAACAAATTTAATACAGGAGAGTTGCTGTCTCTGCCCCAGCTAAAAGATCAGAATGGATTAGGCAGACAGAAAGCTGAAAGGAAAGCCTTGAACTATTAAGATTTAGGCATTTCAGACATCTGCAGATGTGCAGCACAGAAACCAGTTAACAGACCTGCTATAGCAGTATGTTATCCTCTGGTCATCCACTATGGTAGGGTAAACAACGCACATCCATTCTCTGGACATCCCTACCTGGAGGTTGCTTTTTCTAGCTCTCCATTGCTGCATCCATCCTTTAATCAAAACACAGGCAAAGTGGGAAAATGGAATGACATCAAGGTGCACAGTTTATTTGCAATGGAAACATGTCTTCAGCTGTACACCTAAATGGAGCTATGGCCTTTATGTTCACACAAATGAAAGAAATTGATTTCTGCCCTTCCATGTTTCTCATCCTTTTGTGTTCAGTCACTAGAAAGAGTATAGTAATGATTTTATTTACAGAAATCTAAAGGAGAGGAGTGAAGGGAAACAAATCTTTTTAAAGGAACATTAATCCCATTAAAAATCTCAATGCTGTTTAAAAATATCTTACCCAGTATTTCTTGAAGTAATACTCCAGCCTCCTAAACCCAAAACACACAAGACAAATGCTATGGTGAAAGAAAAAATATATTTTTTAAGTTTCTCTTCACTGTTAGAAGGTCCTATAAATTCTTCTGGTAGTGTGTGTTCCTCCCATGTTTCTCTCTATTCATGGGAGCCACACAAGTGGCTTAAAACAGACTTCCACTAAAATGTTTAGTTAGGCACAACAAAACCCACTCTAGAATGAATAAGGTGATTTAAGAATCAAGGTAAAATCCCACAACCTGATTTTGAATACTGAATACTTGTACCAAATTGCTTACAATCCATGAAGCAATAATTCTTAACATGCAAACACAACAAGAAAATTCATATTGGATTCTGTCTGGCTGCCCACTGCAACTCCTCAACAGAAATATCTATAATCCCAGAGCACTGACACAGCAATACGTAAAACCTACATAAATATATTCTCAGTCAGTGAACAAAGATCTTAAATCCAGCATGATGTGTAAGCCTGAAGTCATACCTGGCACTTCTTCTTGGAAACAAGACAAGTTTTCTAATTTGAAGGAGAACTGGTGAAGCAAACCACTACAGAGACAAAACATATACAGGAACTATCTGAGCAAATCTCAAAGCACTTTTCAAAAGGTGAGTATTGAAATGTAGCATATTTTATGGTGAAATGTAATAGCTCTTTATACTAAAGTGAGGCAATTGCACAAAACTGCTTAAGACAGAGAGAAAAATATGATTTCCCAATCTGGAATTCTGCCCAGAAAACTGGGTCTAAAATCTCTTCTTTCATTAAATGACCTGATGGGCTCTACAAAACTCCCACTTGGAGATTCTAAACATTTCTGCACACACAAAAATTCAGTGGTAAATGTGCTATTTGAAAAAAAACAAAACAACAAAAGGAAACAAAAGGAACACAATGGACACTGTATATAAAGTAGACAGGTGCTGTCTGAAGAAGCAAATGAAAATGTAAGAATACATTAGGCTGTTTCTAAAAATGTCCTTAATACACATACAGAAAAGCTCTATTCCCAAAAGGTCACCTGCATACTGCATCCAAACAGCAAAGCCCACAAAATACAGGAGACATAATGTTTTTAATAATGTAAAAAGTCACCATATAGCAGGTCAATGATCCATTAACTCTCCTGTGACAGTCCTTTGTTCCAGTCCCGTATGAACTGAGGCAATAGTTGGCTGAAACAGTGTAAGAGACTATGCTACTGATCTTATACCGTTCTTTTAATAAATATGGACACCTCTCTGGAACTGTAGGGTAAATAGAGTGCTTTACAGTCTTTAGTGCAATTATGCTCATAATAAACCTGAAATAGTATTTAATCAGTCTTTCACAGATGAAGAATGAGGTATTTTAGCCAGCTGAATCTCACTGTTTCCCATGGGTGACAGATACTTAAATGTCTTTCAAGGTCTCAGATTTTGTAAATAAGAGGAAAAATGGGGGGAAAAACAAATCACAAAATGAATCTGCTGGACACCAAGGAGTGCACATCCCATCCACTGGCACAGGTCTCACCTGCTTTCTACCATTCAGTGCAGCCTGAGAATTAAGTACATACTGTATCTCCTCTACAGACACAGATCCTAGGAGCAAAAGTATGATCACTAAGGAAATGAAAAGTAAGTTCAAAGACCTCTCTGGAATCTTCTGTTGTAGGTATCTTTTTCAGAAGCACAAGTCATGAAAGAAGAAATCCCATGAAATCTAGCCTCAGGGTGGCTTTACCTCACATGACATGTATAAAGGAAGGGAGAGAGAGGTATAAATTATTCCCTTTGGACACTGTGTGTCTAGAAGAACTTAACTCTAATGGCAATTCCATGAGAGAATCTAGATCTGTTGTATGAATAAAGGAGATGTGCACAGGGGTTCTCTGGATTTGCAAAAAACTTTGGTCTTGCTCTCCTGTGAGTGCTGACCAGCTTCTGTTCCAAGATGAAAAGGTGTAGCTCCTTCAAACATGAGCCTGAAAAATAGAGCACAGCTCCAATGGGAGCTATGAGACTTTGTATTCCTGCCTAACATCTTCCTTCTGTCACAGAGAGAGAAAACATAGTCTCACGGTGGGGCCCTGCTGCTCTCAGAAGTACATGTATACATTATGAATGACTGATTTATGGAGTCACAGCAGAGGACATCCTCTACAACATAATCACTTGGTAACCTTCCTCAATATCTATTAATATTTCCCCTGTTCCCCACTTCAAAGCCTGTAAAACAATCATAAATATTGAGTAAACATACTAATACGTTTTTAAAACAGCCTGGAAAAGGCTTTGATTTGCTAGTGTGCAAGAGAAATTATTCAGCTTTAACTTTTGCCAAGTATTTTTAAACGATCTTTGAAAGAATGACTGAGTTGAAAGAAGAAACTACTCATTTAGAGGTCAGCTTTCTAGGCTACAGTGCTCAGTGCTAGCCAGCATAAGCCATTGCCTGAAGGAATTATTCTAGCCTTTCCCTACTCCAAAATATAGTTTCTGATGTAACTTTGGCAATGCTCAGTTCAGGCACTTACCGGTTATGATCAAATTATGTCATGTTATGATCAGTTTATGCCAGGTTGACATGTAAATATTCTGTCTGCTTTTGCTTACTTGTTTGCTGGTAAACAAGTCTACTGAATTATTTTTAACCCTACAGTCAAGCTTTAGTTACGAAGAATCTTCTGTATGTCAGTTCTATATAGGCACCTTTGACATCATCTGCCCAAGTTTGGCTTTTTAATTAGTTTGAAACATTCAGGAAAATGTGATGGGCTTTTTATCCTCCTTTTCATGAAGCAGTTCCACATTTCTATCAACAGTCTCACTAAGAGTCACATGGCATGATCTAACATGGTCCTTTCTAACACTGCCTTGCCTTTCTGATTGCTTCCCATGAGAAGACTTGCCAGATACAGATTCAGATACTCCAGTCTGGTATGAGGAAGTGGACAGTGTTTTGGATTATGCTGTGTCTAGAAAATAATGCTGTGGTGAAAGTTATTTCACAACCCTCAGTGAGCTCTTCCCACTTCCTTCTCACACTGTATGTTCTCCTTGCCCTGCCAATTGACTCCACTGAGGCAGTGCTCATGCAGCACAATACAGCTGGCACAATGTAGTTCTTGATTATGAATTTTAGTATTTGCATGGTTCATCTGGAGCAAGAACTTCCAATCTCCTCAGGTACTGCAGACTCACCGAAGAACCTTGCAAAGACAGTGGTCAGCACTGTAAGGAAGCAGCAGTTTCAGTTATCATCAATAGTTGCTTTCCTTTATTCCTCCAGCTGTATCTTCAGCCACGTAGACTGATTATTCTTTGTCAATTACATCTCATTCAAGCCATGCAATAACAGCTGTTTCATGAGTACCCAATGTCTGCAATAGTCAATCCATGGCTTCACGCTAAACCTCCACTTATATTCTGCATCTTTTATCTCCTTTCCTCACTTCTTTTTCTTCCATTACATCTTGTACAGCACAGCTTGTTAACAGTACATCTTGCTACCACACACTTGGTTCTTGCCCCCTCTCTGTTCTCTTAACAAGCATCTCAACACATAAGCAGACTAGCAAAGACTTCTAACTCCAGTAACTGCAAACACTGAGGTTGCTTGTGTACGTCCGCTGGCTCAATTTGTCTCTTTAGTCTGTCATCTCCTCACATTAAATCTATTGTCTCTTAACACAGCTAATAACATCACATACAGGCAACAGGACTGTTCTCTTACTCTCATTTTCAATTCACAAACATGCAAGATGTACAGCCTGGTGCACTGCAGGATTTGTCAAGTCGTTCTGGTCATGGGAGTGTCCTGATTACAGACTCTACAAACTGGCACATGTCAATATTCTACAGCCATCAGATTAAGACCTTCTTGTTTTTCAAGAAGCAAGGGAGATTTTTCAGATGACAAACTTTATATAAGCATATTGTAAGTCAGATGTTATACTGAGCACAATTTAGTGGTTGTGCCTACTGGGACCCCTACTCTTGCTGATTTCACACTGGTATTTGGCATAGAAATTGCACTATAGGCATTGGTCCACATTTCTTACTCTCTCCGAGAACAGTTTGTGCTTCTCCATCTGCTCGTCTGACTGGACGGATGTCTAGGAATAGTAATGGTTCCGACTCCTTTGCCCACATCCTACATATTCTAAGGTTTCACTGGGGAGAAGTGATGCCATTTTTCACTATTTGTTTCACCAAGAATTACATCAAGGTTAGGGTCAAAAATGGCAAGGCAGCAGCTGGCTCCTCCCTTCAGGAGTTTGGCTGTAATGCCTTCTCTCTCTTCCCAGAAAGTGCTGAGTGTAGATTTTTGCTTCGACAGGGGAGGACCTGATAATCCCCTGTTGGGTGATACCATCTGTCTGTTCAGGAACACATCCTGACATCAGAGACACACAGAATGGGCTGATACACAATGAGCTCTGAGCCCAACATCGCCCTCACCACTGGGCACCCACCCCATGAGGAGTCTGTAGTCACCCCCTTATCTCCTGGTAGTAAAACCATTTAAAGGATTGGAGTCTGTTCCCATTCAATGAAGTCAATGTGGTGGTAGTAATCTGCACCAGCTGAAGTATGGGCTAGGTGATTTCTAGACTGATGCAGAATTAGGCCTCAAATAGCAGGTCCTTGAGGGGCCTTTTTGGAGAACTGCCATTTTAATATAGTTCATGAAGTGAGGAGCTGGAGATTGGAAGAGAAGCCTGGAAAGGAGGTGAGGGCAAGGAGGGGTAAAGGAGGTTAACATGCTGCAACGACAGCTACTAAATCTTACTTTCCCAATGGATGTTTTCAAGTGTATGTTTAATTGATATTCTGATGCGCCTCTGGNTCACCCATGGGGAAGAGGAATCAATATATAGATTACAACAAAAATATTCACAAAAGTGTCCAATCACTAGAACATCTGAAGTACAAAGTGCAGGCAAGTTTGCACCAGTAAAGGCTTTTACATTGCTGGCAAAGAGCTCTTTAATAGTGGCCATCCTGGACAGAGCCAAATGAGACTTGAATCTGCACCACTGGAGTCTCTGCCTCAGTGGGGAAGCTCACCTTTCTCAAAGTGCTGGAGCCATTAAGCCAAAATGCCATTTTGGTTCCTCTGCACTGCAATGAGAAGGTTTCTCAGGGAGAACAGGTCAGCAGGACCCTAGTAAGCTTCCATTTTTACAGGGAGGAGAGAGAACACAGCCTTGACTGTAAGGAATAGCTGCATCCAGCAGCCTTTCCAACTTCCTCATAGCAATCAGGGAGGCAAATCAAGGCTTTTTTTTGTTTTAGTGGACTCTGGTGACATTACAAGTGAACAAATGAACAAAGTAGCAAAAGCTTCAAAGTTTAATAATTTCTAATTCAAGGCAGATAAGAGCTTTTCCAGCTCTTCTAAGACAGGCAACCTTAATTCTGCATTCCTTTTTTCCCTATTTGTTCTTGTTCTTAATGTTTTAAAAGCAATTATTGATACACACTTAAAACTGGACACTTACAAAGAATGTGCCTAAAGAAAAAAGAAGCAGCCTTGGAGATTTNGCCTCAAATAGCAGGTCCTTGAGGGGCCTTTTTGGAGAACTGCCATTTTAATATAGTTCATGAAGTGAGGAGCTGGAGATTGGAAGAGAAGCCTGGAAAGGAGGTGAGGGCAAGGAGGGGTAAAGGAGGTTAACATGCTGCAACGACAGCTACTAAATCTTACTTTCCCAATGGATGTTTTCAAGTGTATGTTTAATTGATATTCTGATGCGCCTCTGGCTACAGCACTTACTGCTTTATTCCATTAGGACTCCCAGTTTACAACATTACATTATTTGGAGAGAGGAAACAGGTAGAACTCAGAAATAATGGAATAAATCATTCTGGCCCTCCTACCTTTCCTCTTGTCTACACCTGAAAACACAATTCTTGTTTTTCTGTTGCAGCCAGTACATTACACGTCACCCTTAGGACATTTGCAGTAACTTTTGGAGAGGAGAAATAAACTTCCCTTTGCCATGGAGCACAGAGATAAAATGTTCACCCATGGGGAAGAGGAATCAATATATAGATTACAACAAAAATATTCACAAAAGTGTCCAATCACTAGAACATCTGAAGTACAAAGTGCAGGCAAGTTTGCACCAGTAAAGGCTTTTACATTGCTGGCAAAGAGCTCTTTAATAGTGGCCATCCTGGACAGAGCCAAATGAGACTTGAATCTGCACCACTGGAGTCTCTGCCTCAGTGGGGAAGCTCACCTTTCTCAAAGTGCTGGAGCCATTAAGCCAAAATGCCATTTTGGTTCCTCTGCACTGCAATGAGAAGGTTTCTCAGGGAGAACAGGTCAGCAGGACCCTAGTAAGCTTCCATTTTTACAGGGAGGAGAGAGAACACAGCCTTGACTGTAAGGAATAGCTGCATCCAGCAGCCTTTCCAACTTCCTCATAGCAATCAGGGAGGCAAATCAAGGCTTTTTTTTGTTTTAGTGGACTCTGGTGACATTACAAGTGAACAAATGAACAAAGTAGCAAAAGCTTCAAAGTTTAATAATTTCTAATTCAAGGCAGATAAGAGCTTTTCCAGCTCTTCTAAGACAGGCAACCT
>VZTT01040312.1:0-37668 GCA_013400855.1 Buphagus erythrorhynchus | reverse complement strand
CACAGGAGATGCAGCATTTCACATCTCTGTAACCCGCACAGCTCCCGCTGTCGTGCTTGCAGCTATTCCATGAAGTGCAGCCCTTGCCTTTTTCTCCTGCTGCTCAGCAGCACTGCAGCAGCATTCCTTAGCTGATGTTGGACGGTGCTGTGCTACTGGGAGACCCACGACAGCAATCTCAAGGACCACTTCCAGGTGGCAGCTGCCCCACCTGCCACAGGACCGTGTCCCTGACAGCCTCTGGCAGCACAGTGCCCAAGCACCAGCGCCCCATGCAAGGGAGACATAACTGTGGCCAAATTCCCACCCCCTGCCTTGGCTGAAGGGAGCAGGCAGGTAACATCAGCTCCTGTTCCAGCCCTTGCTCTGCAACGTAATTACTGCTGTGCTCAACTCTCCTCTTGTCTCTGGTGGTGGCTGGACTGAGCCAAGGTAACACAATTCTTTCACATCAGGGGATGGCACGTATTATTTACCCTTCACCTTTGGAAAGGTACAGAAGTTTCATTTACACAATAAAAGCAAACAGTAGCTATAACACCTGTCCTCATTAATGGGTTGGTGCAACTTCTTCAGCTCCCACCTTGGAAACAGCAGCCTTCACAAGCTATTCAGCATTGCCTGTCGTAAAGAGAGGGAGGTGGCAAGGGATTTTTCCCCAGGCAGAGCAGTGAGGCAGTACACAGGGACATGGACTCCACACCAGAACAAAGTGGGGAAATGTGAAAATACTGTCTAGATAACCACTGCTTTGTGTTGAGCTCTAACATGGAGCAAGGCCAAGACTAGTGCCCAACTTCCTCAGAGTCAGAGCAACATGGCTACAGACTCACCTCCTTGGAAAAGAGCCCTCTGTTTAATATTCACTGTGCCACACTGAGTCCCCTTCCATCAGCCACTAACACAAAATGATATCTGAAATCATTGCATATTAAATGAATGATCAGTGCAGAGCACAGTGCCCTGATGGGAAGCCAGCTCCATAGTTCAGAGACCCTAATTTCAGCCAGTTAAAAAGAAGGAAGCCACCTGCATCTGACAGATGAAATACCAAAAGCAGGAAAGAAAGGTCCCTTTCCCCCATGTCCCCAAACAGCAACACCTTTTAATGCTGGCCACTGGCACAGCCCACACACGCTTGGATATGTTTCAGCACCCCCACGTGGGCAGAGAATGGTTTAAAAACACAGCTCTGCTCCTGCACATTTTTCATTAATTCCCTGCTATGCTATTCAGGTGCCAGGAACAAAATTACATGTAATCCAAACTTCTTCCAAAGGAGAAACCCTGAATATGTGCCAAACCTGCCTAGCTTTGCACTAATGTTCAGCACACATCATTCTCAGCAGCTGCCTTTGGGTTAACCTTGTCCTCTTCAGGGGTGTCCCCACTGTTTCAAGCTGGGAAACCTCTGTGTACACTAAGACCAGAACCTCTGAAAGCAGACAGGAACAAGAGAACAAGGAATATAAACAACAGCCTCTCCTGCAGTACCATACCAATTTAGCCAAAGTAAAATGCCAAGAGTGATAGGAAAAATTATCAAAATTCTTTATGGGAAATGTAGAAACAAACTCTTTGACAGTTAATTGCTCCACAGGGATGACATAAAGCCAAACTTCTTCTCCACTGCCCTGTTCTGCATTGCTGCCATGTCCAGTGATGCCAAATCTGAGCAGTCAACTCCAGCTGGCAACAACAGCAATCTTTGCCAGCCCATGTTCTCCCAAATAAACACACTGCATCCAAGAGGCAGTTGGTAATTTCCCATACCCATTTGTCTTCCATCGCTAAGGCTTGCACAGGAAGGCCTTCAGCAACAGAAAGCCCTCACAGAGCAGTGGATTCACAAAACTAACAAAAACATTTTCAGTACCACAGCTGACCCAGCCCACCTTCTCAAAAGCTCCTATGTGGCTTTCCAGTCCCTCTTGACACACACTCTCACACCAGCACTGCAAAACCCCTGCTGAGGTGTGCTCCTGCTGCCAGCTAATATGAGCAGGGTGCAGAACTGAAAAGAGTTTCACATTAGCACTGCCCTGGTGTGTGTCTTGAGAAGTTCTCTCAATGCAAGCTAACTCATCTCCAGTTCCATTTTTATGTCTAAATCTGCTTAGACTGTCAGCTGCTTGCTCTGCTTTTTTTACCATTGCCCCGCTATACACCCTCAACCAATTAAGCTTCCGTTCCTCTAATGTACACACTTCAATTACAGCAGGCAGCTCACCAAACATATACTGCTGCTTGTTCTAGGTTCATTTAACATGGACATCTTAATTTCATCTGCCAAGCAAAGTCACAGGCTCCTCCTGAAGTTGCTTTCACCGGAGAACATGAATGTAAGGAAGGACAAAATTACCACATTAATAGAGTCATACATCTTTTTTAAGCATGCAGATGCATTTGAAATGCATAATAAGCCTGAGCAACACTCCTGCATTTCACAGCACTAGGCCACTGGGTTATTTCAGAGAACAGGTACAAAGCCAGGAGCACTGCGAAAAGGAAGACACTGTTCAAAACACAGAGCAAGTCATAAAGAATTGCTGCCAGTCAGCAAGGGGAACAAACACATTCTGTCTTTTGGGGGAGCCCACTATAGCTCCCTGTGCTTTTAAAAGCAAAAACAACCACAGTCACTTGATAGCTAATCACTGTAACTGAGTGGATACAAACCAGCACATTACATAACCTGCCACCCACAAGTCACAAATGCCAACATAACCAAACAGGGCGTTTTCAGGTTTATCTCAAGGTTTCCAGTGTGAGAGCACAATGAGAGAGATAAGATGTGACAGAGGCTTGTAAATACATAATAAAATGGTGGGGTAACAGGAGAAGAAGTGATTCCCTCTGTCAGCAAGGTAGGATGTTTGGCTTGCTCCAGGTACCCACCTACCATCTCATGGATGTGCAGAAATGCCATTTTCATTTCATTTATACAAGAGGAATGGGAAAAGGTAAAGACATCTCTGGGTTGTGCATGGGGCAAGCAGGAGAGATGCTTCAGTAATCCTGCAACAATGTTGAGAGGCAATGTTTTCACCCACGGCAACCTCAGTAAGTTTCTTGTCTCGTTTCACACACTGTGACCCAGGGTGCCAAGGAAATCCTCTGGGCAACATAAACCTATCAGAGATGGACCAAGTGCAACAAAGGAATGAAACCTAATTACTAAAAAACAGGGCCAGAAAAGGACTTATTGACATCCACAGTGTCTGACCCAGAGACATCCCTGCAGCACTGCTGGGTCCTGAGGCCAGTACACCCCACTGTACTTCAAAAACTGCCCTTGGTTTTCTTCTTGCTGCCCTACAACCTTCACCCTCAGTCACACATGGGTGTAAGTACTTACAGGCCATTTAGCAACCAGTGCTGAGCTGCTGTGTTACAGCCAGAGACGCCGACTTTCAACTCCTGTGGGCTGAGCCTGCCTGTCTCGCATTTGGCGTCGCACGAACCAGGCACACCCCGCTTCCAGACCACGCTCCTGGGTGTTAGATAAGAAAAATTAGTATGATTTGCCACCACAGGACTAAAGGGGCGTTCTGCAGGCTTTGACCCACGGACCTATGCCAGATCACGCTGACTTCCATGAGGTCCCACTCTTACCATGAGCAGGGCTTGGGCAGCCCTGGCCCTCAGCCTGCAAATAGGTAAAGGAGGCAGAGAGATGAGCTGGGTGAGGCAGAAGGTAACATCCAGTTCAGACAGAAGGAGCTGGGGCAGCAGGCAGTGAAACCAGGCAGGACAGCCAGAGTGAGCTGGTGAGAACTGCATTTTGCAGGTGCTGTGTGTTTCTTTGCCCAGGGATCCCATTCTGCTAGGGAGCACTCACTGCGAGATACAGCCATCTCAGCTCCTCCTGCCTCAGGGGCCACACAAGTCAGGTGGCAACCAGCTCCCAGTGAGTCCTCCCGGTGTGTGCTGGACTGCCACCCCCCAGGGCAGATGCCTTACCCTCTCCAAGTGCACATGTTGAGGAATACAAGTAGTAGCTTGGTGAACAGCCGCAGCAGGAGCTGCAGGTTGTGGTGGTGGCCAGAGCCACAGGCAAGGGGCCATGACTTGGCATCCATTCCTTGCCTAGCAAAGGGCATGGAGATCTGTGGCACCAGCCAAGGGTAGCTGGTCACCCAGAGACTCTGCAGAACCCAAATAAATAGTGAGAAGACCCCAGACTAAACACCTGATTGGAACAGGCACACAGACTGTGAGGATATAAAAGGCCAGGGATTCCTTAGTGCAGGGAGTCCCCCTGAAGGCATCAATCCAAACTGTTGTGGTGTTACTACACCATGATTAAATTACTTAAAGTGTCCAGGCTTCTGGGACTCTTCTATGGGAATCCTGGGGTCCAGCCAGTGAGGAAAACCAATGACACTGTGTAAATGTGGGGTGTGTGGGGAATCAAGCAAGGCACACATCAGCTTAATGGAACCACCCCCTGTGAAAGGGCTTCGGTCCCAGTAGTAACAGCCTGGGGTGGTGGAAGTGTGACTGAGAGTGGCTTCTGGGTGGTCAGACAGGAAAGTTTCCTTAACACAGAGATGCTCAAGACTGGGGCCACTTTCACCAGACTTCTGAGACACGAGGGAAATCTCTAGCAGAGTCTCAACACAGACCAAACCCACAGTCTCACACCACCACCAGGATCACAAGAGCGTATCTTCCCCTTGAGAATCCTTTGGTTTGGGATGCTTGTGAGAAGGGCACTTACCTCAAAGTCCCAGCCAACCCCTAAAGTAAAGAGCTGCTGGAAAATGAGGAGGGCAAAAAGGCTTTATAGAAAAATAAGACAGCTGTGCTGTGAGGAAAGAGTCTCTGAAACCATCTCCTTGCTCTGCAAGCAATACAGAAATGCAGGCTGATGTTATGGCAAAGCCCAGGAAGTCAGAGGCACTGTGCAGACAGGCTGTCCAGTGATTGTCCTCCACCTCAACCATCCCAATCTAATGAAGCAGCAACAAGCAGATTGAGTGTTTCTCCTCCCATAACGTACAGAGGTCTTGAGAGGGTATTAATAAACTGATAGAGGTGTTTTATTTGCTCCTCAGCTCCAAAAATCACGAATGTCTTCAATCATTTCCAAGCTGCACGAGCAAGCAAAGCCAAGACACACATTACATCGGAAGGGGGGAAGGAAGCCTGCCCAAAAGGTTTGTCCCATTATCAGGAAAACAATGGAAATGTTGGGAGTGGCAAAGAACACTTAACAGGGAGGTGAAACTGCAAATGTTGACTTACAAATAGCTTTGAAGGTAAGGAAAAACAGACAAAGCCCAGGGGAACAGACTTGGCCAAGAGTTATTCCTGATCATATTGTCTCCTTCTCCTGTAGTTTATGGATTAGAGAGTACATGCCCTGCAAGGCCAGAAAAATTCCAAGTTCCCCTGCCTTTTCTATCCTCCCACTATTTTTCCCCATCAAACAGAAAACACACACTCAAGCTACAGAACTTCTCATGGGGTGTAAGCAGGGCTTCTCCCACTGTTTACCCTGTCTTTCATATCTCTTATCCCTTTCACCCCTCTTCTATTCACCTTTTGGAAGCATAAGCTCCTTTCTTCACTGCATTTTACAGCTCTGCACTTTTGGAGAGATGTACGCTGTCCCCAGAGCAGCAACTCCTTTGGTAAATGCAACTGGTCATGGGGAAAACACCCAAGGCCTGTGAACTGTTAGGGGACTGTGGCAGAGCACACTGTTTCTCAGGACAGTTTTCCCTCACCAACCTCTACAGCCTGAGGACTTCTTCCTCCTCCTCCACAGAAAGAGGTCCTCTTCTTCACATATTAACCACTAAAGCCCCAGAGGAGCAGCAACCAGGAGATGGGCCAGAGGGTAAGCTGCAAGGAATGGACATGCAGTACCCATGACTTGGCTTTTGTCATCCCACTTAAAGTGACCCTCTCTAGCACAGGGATTGTCTTTTGACTCTGTTGAGACCTGTGGAAACCATTTGCCCTGAGAGGCAAAGTACAAGGTAAGCAATCATAGACAGGCATTTCTGTGGTGTTCACCATTTCATTGCCAGCATTCCTTATTTGTAGGAATCAATTTCCTTTGTTTACCAGTGTCTCAAGCTGCTACATCCATAAATTGCTGTTTGTAGGGTATTTGGGTGAGCTACAGTAGGAAAGTGCCATACAGTACTTCCCTTCAAGCAAACACAACAGACAGAGGGGAGCAGGGAACTGCTTCCAGCTGTTAAGCAGGAGCCAAGCCTGCATGAGCAGCCTCTACATTGCATCCAGAGGGATTATTACTTTTTAAGTCTATTGAAATATCTTCAGAGACAGACTTTCCTGTAGGAGACCATATTAAACCACCTCCAAGAGCGTTCAGCTGGGCCAAGACCACACTGGGGAGGCTCTCCTGACAAAGCTGTGGCCATCCTCAGTGTCTTGGCCAGGCAAAACCCACTCTTGCAGTCCTGTGGTGCCAAAACTGAAGGGCCACTGGCTCTTCTGGTTTAGGCAGTCACCACTATTAATACCAGTGGTTCCTCACAGGAAGCAGGAAATAATACAGCAAGAGCTGAAGTTCTCTCCCTAAGTACCTGGACCTGCCCCAGCTCAGGAAATTGCAGGGAGGATGCTGGATACTCTCCCCACCATTGCAACAGATCAGCCCACATCCTCCAGGCTTTTGCTCCCTTCCTTTTGCTACCCATGGGAGAGGCAGCCCAGACCCCTCCCCAGCAGGCAGGAACATCCAGCAGCAACCTCAGCATTAAAAATGTGCAATAAACTCCATGTGAGGTAAACTATAACTGTTTTAACAGTTCCTTTCATGGTTTTTGAAGCTTCATCAGTCTTTTCCTCTCCTACCATTCACTCTGCCCTTCTCTCTCCACCTGTTCCTAATGCTTTTTTCTTCCTTTTCACTCTCATCCTGCCTTCATCCCTGAACATCAGGTGACCTCTTCTGCAACCTGCAGGGACATAAAGCGAGGAGAGACTTTTGCAAGTCTTCTTGAGACAGCAGAACACCACAATTATTCCCATTTTAGATAACAAGGCCAGTGATTTGCTCGCTGAGACATCACACTGGAAATCAGTGACACAGAAGAGTGTGCACTCAGAGTCCTGGTCCAAGCCTTCTACTGCAGCAGCAGCTTCCTCACCTGCCACCAGCTCCTATCCCAGTGTATCCTTCCCAATATACTGCCTAGGATCCTCTCTCTCTTTTCTTACAGACCTTTCTTTGCTTCTTTGCTCCCACTTAAGCTGCAATCACAGCTCATTGCTTCAGCTTGGACTGCAGGATTGGGACCTTAAAGTCTCTCTGCTGAGCCAAACCGCAATCTTGCAATCTCAGGCTACCTGGAAATGGCTGGGGGAAGACACAAAACCATGGACATTACATTTCTTCCAAGAAAAAAAAAAACTGAAACAGTGTTCTTACAAGCACACATCCCTGCTCTGCATCTGAAAAGCAAGCACTGTAGCACAAAGAATCTTAAAAGGGGAAATGAAACAACTGCACTTTCAGCATCCAGGTTCAGAAAATGCTGACAGCTGGGCATAGATAATCACAACAAAACAATTTGACTTTTAATAGTTCAGCAGTGAAATCAGGAACAAGACATTTGTCAAGCAAATAGGATTCCCCTGTCTTCATCCCATTACCCAAAAGCAGAAAGTGGACAAAAATCAAGTCCTCTTCTTTTAGGGACTGTCATCTGTTTGAGCACAGAAGATACAACAGGCAGTCATTATCAGGATATACCTTTCACACACTGCCCTCCTCCATATTGAATTGCTATTCCTAATTAACCACGCATGTGTACATTGCCATGGCATGAGGACTGTGTGAATGTTGCTCAGATAACCCTTAGGGTCGCTTTCAAAAGTAGCTTTGCTTGAAAAGGAAAAAGAAAAAAGAGAAAAAAAAAAGGCAGAAAGGTTAACTCATAATTTCTGCAACCTTTGTAGCTTAAGAGCTCTCAATCAAATGTCTGGCACAAGCATGATGCTCTAACTGAAAGCTGAGATCCCAAGCGACCCTGGACATCAGCACCCAGCACCTTTCTGTCACTCAGAGAGAGGATCTCCCCCTTCCCTCCCTGAGGCAGCACAGCACAGCGGAACGGCCTTTCTGACACCTTAAATTCCCTCCAGGGAACTTAACCGGACACAGCCCGCATGTCCTGACAGCACCTGGGGAAGGCAGGACCTGTCCCACCCCACAGCCTCAACCCAGGTGAGCTTCTTCACAGACCGCTATGCAGCGACCTGGCTGAGGGGGACCCTGCCGAGCTCTGCCACCACCACAGGGATGGATTCCCAGAGGGATGCCGAAACCACGACGCGGGAGAGCTGTTCCACAGCCGCTCCTTCAGGCCCGGGGTGAAGCGGCTCTAATTCCCTCCCGCAGCCCGTGTGTACCTGCCGAGGCACGGGCACTGAGGGCGGGCAGCGCGGGGTCCCGGCTCTGCCGCAGGCCGCACCCCGCGGCCCCAGCCCTGCCCCGCTGGCGCACCGGGGGCCCTGGAGCACGGCTGGAGCCCGTGTGTCGCTCGGACCGCCGGGTTTGGGGGGCTGGGACGCGGCCACAGACCCCTCCGGTGCTTCAGGGCGTCCCTGGGGCACGGCCAGCACCACGGCCCGTGTGCGGCCGCGGTCCCGCTGCCTGCGGGCTGGCCCCGCTGCGGCCGTGCCGAAGGGTCCCTGCTCTGCCTTCCCAGAGCCTTCCCAGGGGCCGTGCCAAAGGATCCCTGCTCTGCCTTCCCATGGGCCGTGCCAAAGGGTCCCTGCTCTGCCTTCTTCCCTGGCCGCCCTTCCCAGGGCCAGGAGCACCTCCCCAGCCTGCGGCTCCTGGTGAGCCTTCTGCTCCCAGCCCCCGGCGGCACCGGGGAGGGCTCGCCACGCAGAGCCCGCATCTTTGCAGCCCTCCTGAAAAGTGCTGCCCATCTGGACGGCTCTTTTTAAAGGCCTCAAGGAAGCAGCCACTCAGTAGCAAGAGACCCCAGGAAGAGCCTCTTTCACCCCTCTTCCCTTTCCTACTGGGTGGTGGGCTTTGTGATCTCTCTAAAGTATCTCTGTGGTTGGAATTTTGGGAAGAAACATTCCCAGCAAAACAGCTCGGTGATAACAGTTTGGGATTGTTTCCTGGGGTGGAGGGAACTCCACTGTCTGATCTTCATGGAATTTAGTCAACGTGATTGCTACCACTTCTTTTTCCTCTTCCTCCCATCTCTCTCTGTGTCAGGATGACTGATGTTATTTAGTGAGTCTTGTTTGTTTTCCTGAAATCTAAATTAGGTAGCACTTAGTCAAAATTTTGTCCTGGTGCCATCACTTATGAACCAACACAAAACAGACAGATGCCTAAATCCATGTCAGCCCCCAGAGCTGAGCTGAGTTATACATTAGCAGTTTATCAGTATTTCGTAGGCTGCCCTTCTAGCAAGCAACACTCCACCCTGCAGCTTTGGCCCACGTGGAACACTGAAGAGATTTTGTGTCTCTGATCCCCAGGGATTGAAAACCTGATCCTCAGAGCAAGCTCTGCACCAGCAGGTCCCCTGAGCCCTCACCAAAGTGGCTGCATCATCAAGGGAGAGGACAGATGCTCCCACAGAAAGGCATGTACTGTGTATGCTTCTCAGTGTTTTAAAGGCCAAGGGGGCTAATTTTAGAGCTGAAATAACATCCTTCCTGCTTTGGTATTTCAAATCTTACGTTAACCTGGAGTAATAAATGTTTCCTTGCAGCATTTGCTTTTTTTTGCAACCCCACAAAATCCAGAGATCTTGGTCAGGTTTCCCCTCTGCATGCACCTGACACTGCCCCATGGCATTGCCACGCTTAAGAGCCATAAGTGACTTCCAGGCATGGCTTTCCTCAGGCAAGGAGCTGCTATTGCCTCCATGTCACTGAGAGGGGCCCCAAAATCGGGTGCCTGGAAAAAAATATGCTTGAGGTATCAGCATTAACCACAACCCTCCCTGCAAGGCTTCTTGTGACAGCAAAAGTCAAGGAAGCTCACTTTAAAAGTAATAGAAGGGAGGTATTTGAATCCCAGTACCCTCTGGCTTTCAGCAGCTGAGGCTGAAGAAAACCTTCTCTCAAACAGGTGAGAACAGGGCAATGCTCAGCCCCAGCGATTTTGGCCAGAAAGGAAAATGCAGCAACTAATCAGAAACTGCCTTAGTCACTTCACCTCTGCTGTCAGCCAATGCTGGAAGGGAAACAATGCACCATATGGGATTTTAAAGCAATTTCATTTTTGGTAAACTCTGAGTGTCTGAGACATTTTGTTCACAGCTCCTTTTTGAGCAGATGGTGTCCCTCTGAGTGCTGGAAAACGCATGATGCTGACAGGCCCACCAAAAACCTATTACAAATTTTAAAAATCACAGCTTGAAAAAAGGGCACAGCCTGAGGACAGCGAGCATGTGTTGGAGCCCACCCAGTGCAGGAAGCAAAAGACATGCAGGGAGGCATCAGCCATCAAGGGGTGATGTTATGTGGGTCTTCGGAGATATTTCCTACAATGACTTCTTCATGGGACACCATGGGAGGAGCAACTCTCCCACAGCCCTCATCCTGCAAAGCAAAGCAACCTCATACCCCTCTAGTTGCCATCCTTCCCAGGGTGAAATTACCATTGAAGACTGGCTGTGGTTATCCTGGACTGGTTTTTTTTTTGGGAGGAAAAGGTACACAAAGATGAGGGAAACGGAAAAGGGCATTGCTTTGAGTTGCTTTCATTTCTGGGAGATACATGTTTTCTGAAGCTATATTTGCCACCTTTTTCTGCTGTCCTGCTCCTTTCTGCTCCAAAGCTGGAGTGAGGCCAGGCAAGAAAGGTTGCTCACCCAGAAAGAGGAGCAGTGGGGAAAATGGGCCTAGTGATCACTCAGCAGCAGCCATTGGAGCTGCTCCACATCCCGAGGCATGTATTAAATACAATTAAAACTGTTAAGAGCCCGTTAAAACTGTTTCTCAGTTGAAGTGTTAGCCCTCATTTCATTAGCCAGATCATCTCCTATCAAAGCCATCTGTTCCTTTATCGAGCTTTTCAAATATTGTGATAGGCTTCAAATCTCCAAATGCCCTGCTGATAAACAGATGCCACCTAAGCAAGCCCACTCGTGACTTGGCTTTGACAAGGTGTGCCCAGGGTGGCTGGAGAGGCAGTGACCTGCAAGGTGCACTCTCTCACCCTAAGAAATATCCCCAGATCCCAACCCTACGAGATGAAGCTCTTCCCAGTTCACCCACATGATCCCAACTGAGAAAAATTCACCTAAATCAGGGAATGGAGCAGCAAATTGAAGAGACCCATTCCATCTAACTGCAGCAAAGTGAAAGCATTTGAATGTTAGGAAAGGAGATGGAGGGAAATGGAAACAAAATTATAATTTTTTTCCNGAAATATCCCCAGATCCCAACCCTACGAGATGAAGCTCTTCCCAGTTCACCCACATGATCCCAACCGAGAAAAATTCACCTACATCAGTGAATGGAGCAGCAAATTGAAGAGACCCATTCTATCTAACTGCAGCAAAGTGATAGCATTTGAATGTTAGGAAAGGAGATGGAGGAAATGGAAACAAAATTATAATTTTTTTCCATAAAAAGAGAAGTAAAAAAAAAATACTGCTGTGATAGCAAATACATGGGATAAAGAGGACTTGTGAACTCTGGGGAAGAAACCTTGCAGTGCCAGTGTATGCAGGTGGGAGCTGCAGACTGGTGTGCCCTGGCCCCAGTGGGTGCCTGGCAGGAGGACAGTCCTACATGAGGCACAGAAAATTCTGGAGGAAAAAAAGACCATGTTTTTTTAGTTTTTTTTTAAGAATAAGGAGATTGGGTAAAAGTAATTATTTCCTATTATCATGCTATAAATGCTATGGGAATCATGTCAGTCAGGAAAGTTTAGTAGCCACAGTGAATACAAAGGTTAGGCATGCTGTGCAGATGTGGTAAGCACCATTTCACCTACATTTCTTATCTGTGCTGCCCAGTGGAGCCTTTCTTCCAAACGTTTTCCAAGTCCTGCAAAAGGGGATTTTTTTTTATTGTTCTGCAGGCAGGCTTTGCTGTTCATCAGCTTCTCTTGGGCAGTAGATTTATCTTTAAAAATGCTTGTGTGGGGCAGGCCTTTACCTGCACTGGGGCCACACCTTTGCTCCTTGCCCTTTTGGCTTTAACCCCAGCTTGGCCATGGCTGGTGCAGGAAGGGGAGAGGCAATGGCACAGCTCCTGGAGTCACTTGTCTGAAATCCAGGGTGGGAATTCTTTCATCATTTTCTCAGAAAAAGCCTAAATCAGGATTTAACTCTCTGGGAAGTGGGGCAGCAGGAGATGGACTCACTAAAAGCAAGGCACCCCATGTGCAAGGGGTTATTTAAACAGCAGAAGCCTCCAAACCGTTCAGTGGGCAATTTTGCCCATGCAGGGGCACCCCAGGAGTTCTAATTTTTTTCCCCTGTTCTCACCTATTTAGTGGGGCTGGTGCTGCTGGGTAGAGGATTTTGCCAGAGGTTTCTGCTCCGAGCCAGGCACAACTGTGCCAGAGCCATTGTGGGAGTGAGGGCACATACCCTCCTTTCCCACTGGGCTCTGCTTTCAGTTTTGCTTTTCATTCTTCTTTTAAAATAAGATCTTCGGGGAAATTGCACCTTGATTCCCATATACACCCAGAACATAGTTAACACCCTGTACACAAGCACCCTTTCCACTTAAAGGGTAGAGCTACCAAACAGCCTTGGGACAAAAATATCAAGGTAATACAATCCAGCCTGGCCATGCCTTTGGGACCATTGTCTGGGAGCTGATGTACCATCACCCTCCCTCCAAACTGAGAGGCCTCCCAGCTGCAAATACCCCAAACATCATCTAACCAGAGCCTATAGGTCACCCCACGCTTCCAGCCTTGCATGGATTCTCAGGCTCACGTGGCCACAGAAGACCTTTTAGATATTTTTTTTTCCTAGGAGCCTCCCACCCCAGCAGCTGAATGTGATACCTGCAGTCAGGCCACATTTCCCATCTGCTGGGCTTATTTCTAGAAAGCTGTGTTCTGGCTGCCAGCCGGGGACAGCAGTTTGCCTTGCACCTCCAAGCTGCAGAGGGATGCAGACATCTCCAGGGCTTACCAGGGAACAGCAGAGCCTCAGGAGGAAGTGGGCAGAGCAGAAATCCACCCCAGTACCCCAAGAATGCAAACACTGATGCATTTCTTCAGCACCAGCACTCACCCTCTCCCTGTTACTCTTCCTCAAGGTGTAACTTCAGTGCCAGCAGGTTCTGCTCATCACTCCTGCTCCAGGGATTAGCCTCCAGCTGCAGCAGGGATGGGGTCAGATGGAGCCTGGAAGTTCAGCTGAAGTCAGCCACCACAGCCTTGGCCTCACCTCACACCTTGACTGCCGTGTTTGTGCGCAGCCCTGACAGGGGGCGGGTTTCATCAGTGTTTGCATAACCAATTACGTGCTCTAACTTGGAGATTAAATCCTCCTCTCCGCTGTAACTTACAGATTAGATCCTCTTCCAGAGATTGTGCCAAGTCCCAGGGGTCCCAGGGCAAGCTAGCATTCCCTTGAGCCACCCCATGCCAGAAAGCAGCTGACCTGCTCCATTTGGAAGGAGCACACAGCTCCAGAGCCAACGCTGCATTTCATAAGGGTCCCACCAGTTCTGGGAAAAGAGGCAAAATCGATCCCGTGCCTGCTGTGTGCCAAAGGTGAGAGCCTGGAAATAGTGCAACAGCGCATGAGGCAGAGTACAAACACCTGCTCCCACTGCTATGTGGTGTTATTCCAGATGGGTTAGTGTGCCAAGAACAGAGTTAGAGACAACACAAGGTCAGGCACTGCCAGACCATCAGGTCTCAGAAGACAGTCACTGGTTAAATCCAACCTACAGCCAGGCGCCAATCCACCAGCAGTCGCTCAATACTCCTGCACTGCTCAAAAAGCTCTAGCCAGGTCTTCAACTACCAAATCAGCAGGAGAAGTGCCAAAGTCCACAGAAGTAAGTGCAGCTCATGCCCTAATACCCACCCTACCAGTGCTCCACAACTTCCCCACATCACTTCATTCAACAGGGGATGGATCCAGTAGCTACCCTGAGAAATGGCAGTGGCCCTTCCTGCTTCCCATACACCCTACATCTTCTAGAGGAAGAGAAAACCACACTAAAGAACACGACCAAACTGTAAAAAAAAAAATCAAAACAAATAAGCAAAAAGTTCAAAACAAACACAAAAATACAAACAAATAAGCAAAAAAGGAAATGCACAAAAGTATTCATTTTTTTACCAAAATTTGAGGCACCCTCTTTAAAAAATCGAGTTTTCCTGTAAAGGCTGACACTTTTTTTATCTACTTTACCACATGGAGAATTTAATCTACAAAAAGAGGGATTCAGGTAGCATAAGTTTCCAGATAAAACATTTGATGGAGGAGCTTTTTCTTTTCTGAACAATGTTTCTTCAGTTATTTTCAGTTTTCAAAACCAGGCAACTTGACAATGGCTTCAATTTCAGTTTTCAGATCCCTGGAATGCACTGGAACTGCTGCTGCTTTTGAAGTCTTATACCTGGAGGAGGGTGGGAGGAATATTACCTTGTTGTAATTTCAGGTATTCAGAGCAGCTCAGAACAGCATGCACCTCTTAGCAAGGCCACTTATTCTTCTTATACCAGGCACTTGACAGGAATGAGCCTAAGGAAGTGCAAGCAATAGCAGTACAAAAGAAAATTGATAAAGATCAACAGGAAGCTGTGTATCTTGGTGCATTCCCTGTAGTTCTGCGGTCAGGAAATTGCACAAAGGAAAGGATGAGAGCACGGTGAGATCAGGCATTCACACATCTTCTCCAAGACTCACTCCTACACTCAAACCCCAAGTCCAAACCCATTACACACATCACTTTGAAGGCAGGTTCCTTATGATTTTTGCCGTGGAAGGAACAGCTCTATCTTTCTAACCAGCAGGTCAGGAGCCTCCCAGCTCCAGGAGCTTGTGTGTGTGTGTTTGTGTGTGTGTGTGTAATTCCTGTGTCTGTCAAAACACATCTTCAGGCACACCCAGGTCTTCAGGCTCATCTCAGCAGAAAAAATGAGAATTTACAGCAAGATCTAAGTAAAATATTTAGTATTTTTGGCCAAAGCACTGTCCTGTAGTCACACTGGGCTGGTATTTTTCTATTAAAGTGGGATTTTCACATGCAAGACCTTGTCATGGTCTCCGTCAGCTTCCAGTTTCTTTTCCCCCTCTATCAGCTTGGCCAGGAAGCCCAAAGTAATCAAATCCCTTGGTGCTCTTCCATTTGACAGCCTCCTCTTCCCCTGACATTCAGAAATACTGAGGGGGGGAGTATTTTGAGCTGCACCACATGAGTAGCTGGAAATGCCAAGCAAAACACTGCTGTAATTCTGATGTGTGATGCACAAAGACCTTTGCTTTGGGAGATGTTTCAAAATTAAACACAGTAGCCAGGCTAACTCATAACTGTTTATTGTAAATCACTCAAGAGTTTACACATCATTAACGGCAAAATAACACTTTTAAAACACCTGCTGGATGAAAGACAGAATAAAGACAACTCTTTTATATTATATGGTAACATTTGAAAAACAAGAAACAGAACAAAAAAGAAACCATTTTATTTTTTCCCCCCACTTTTGCATCTTTCCTGAAAATATCTGGGCCTGAGTCTCAGTTATCTTGAGATCCCTGCCTTGCCCAGGGCGTGGGGCTGTGTGGTTGGGAAACAGGCACTCCCCCTCAGAGAGGCAAAGCAGTGACCTTCTTTATAAATGAAAATCATGCCCTCTATCTTCAAAAGTGCTCCAGTGCTGACAGTACAAAGCCTCTCTCCTGCACTGGCTAACATCTAACACAAAGGGCTATATGTCCCAATAAATCCACATGCCTTTTTTTTTTAGATTTTTTCTTTTTTTTCCTTTTTTTTTTTTTTTTTTTTTTTTGGTTAAGCAAGGCAACTGTTGAAATTCAGAAGCTACATAACTGTCTTTATATTTTGCTCAGAAACCAATGGATGTTGCATGCAGCTGAAATATTAGTACAGGCTCTGACTTAGATAAAGGTCAGCTTTCTAAGACCCACTAGTCAAAGGCAAAAAAAGAAATTAAGAGGCCTCTTGTGCAAAAGGAGCTAAAATATGCATGCATCGATGGCCATGACTGATTAGAATATGACTTAGGTCTCCAAACATTGAAACCGAAGCTTTATTTGGCTTAAGACATGGTTGAGCTCTATACATTTACAAGTACAATGTATATATGACAACAAAGGAACCATCTCAATATAGCATCAGTTGGTATTTTGGCCTGTATAGAGACTAATCTTCAACACAACAGCCTGCTCAGCAATAAATGGTTTTCATATTTAGCAAAGACAGCAGTGCACTGGGCTGGCTAACAGGGCTAACAAAAAGAAGAAAGCAGGTTTCCAAACTAACATCTAACTAAACTGAGGGTGATTTTTCCCCTTGGACATACTGTTTTTCATCAGTGGTGTTACTGTCCTTTCCATGAGTATGCAGCTGACACAGCACACTGGGCCCTGCCCCATCCCCCCAAAAGATGCACCTCAAAACCTTATTGGATTAGCAGTAGGAACAAAAATCTCCCCTAACTGCACTTGGAAAGGACAGTTAGTTCCTTCAACCTGCCAACATTTACCATGAACTAGCAAATTACAACAAATCTCAGACATGAACTACAGTGACTAAAATCAAATCTCTCTCCCGCTGAACTGCAATATTAAATAATATATAACATTTTTACACTTAATAGTCTTAAGTTTGGACATAAGACAGCTAATAAAGAAAGAAGAAAAAAAAAAAAGCCGTGGCTGAATCAATTCCTGGGGAACTAATTCAGCCCAACTAATCTGAAACAAAAAAAACCCCAAACTTTTACCCAGAGGTAAATCCACCACAGGCACGGGGTTGCGCGCGCGCACCCAGCCAGCAGCGCTGGCACTGCAAAGCGTCACTGCTCAGGCACTGCCATCTCCAGTCCTCTCCTTGCGAGCCTGGATCATCTCCTTTGGAGCCTGCTTGCGGTCAGTGACCAACCCCAGCCAAAACATGAAGTCAATGAACCAGGTGGTGGGGTTGAACTTCAGGCCCAGCTCACTGGCTGAGTAGTCAAACGGGAAGGTGTGGTGGTAGTTGTGGAAACCCTCACCTGAAAAACAGAGAGAGAGTTTAAAGACCACATGGTTGGCACTTTTGGCAACACAGGAACTCGGGCAGGACACTCCAACACCCATTTCCCAAGTTTTGCATCTAGCGGAGGTCATGCTCCACCCCAGACCTCTGGGGCAGACCCAAACCAGACTCCATTTCAGTGCTCTGGCCTTTCCTCCCCAGTAGGAAAGGGCATGTCCCACTCTTTATGCTCAGGGAAGAAAACCAGAAGTGCTTCAAGAGGGGAGACACACAAGTGAGTCAGAAGTGGGGTCACTCACTTCTGCTGCACTATCTGCTGAGCAGAGCTTGCTGCTGGGTGCTAACACCTCTTTTCTCAGAGACTATGTGCTGTTATTTCAGCATGGGCACCATCAGTAGGACAAGAGCGCCTTCCTCTAGGATGCACAAGCTCCGGCCTCCTCCAAACCCTGGCTCCAAGCGGTGTCCAGCTGCAGGCACCCAGAGTCCCAAGGAGGGTGAAAGAGGATGGGACATCCCTCTGAGCTGGCAGAGCTGTGCCCAGGGCTGCAGCACTCACCGATGGCTCCCAGGGTGACCAGAGTGTTCTGCCTGGGGTTGATGTTCTTGTCGTAGGGGCGGTTGCCGTACATGTGAGCGGCGCTGTTGACCAGCCAGGTGACGTTCAGGGAGATGGTGTACCGCAGGATGGAGGCCAGGAAGTAGGCGTTCCACAGGCTCTCGCCCCACAGGTACCACGGCACGACAGTGGGGATCACAAAGCACATCAGCACAACGGAGCTCTTGTAATACCTGGAGGGTGTTACAGGGCGAGAAGGGAAAAAGGAATGCAAAGTAAGACCCGTCTTGTTCGCCCCTCTGTGACAGGTTTAAAATAGACCCCTGCTTTTGTTGAGTTTTCTGGAAGGGATGAGGAAAAACAGAGTTTGGATTTATTAAACAGTTATTAGTTTTAGCGTTTATATTTTTCCAGAATCTCTGCTGCTTGGTGTGTAATCCTGAAACTTCATATTAGGTGTTACTAAGTTCTCTTCACAGGGTAGTTAGGCAAAATAATCCCTTCCTAGCTAGAGAATCAAGGACAACCTGTACCCAAAAAGCATAAACAACAGCAAGGGAAAGGGGGCAAGTCAGGGAGCTGAGGCTTCATAGCCTGGGGCTGTGGTTGGATAATTGACCCCAATGTGTAGATGAACCAAAACTTATGAAAGTGTAAAGACTCGTGACCAGGATCCATCTTGGATTTGACTTGGGTGTAGCCCTGGCCGGGCTCTTGCACTGCCCAAAGTGTATCCTTTCAATAAATACCTATTTTATCCCTTTTGCTCTGTCTAGTCTCTGTTCCAGGTCAGCCTTTCCAGGCATCAAAACTTCGCATTCCCTAAGTCTTTCGGATAGGAAGAACTGTCATTTTTATTTGACAAAAATGAACAGCTTTCAATTAATACCCACAGAGGATTGGAAAAATGTTAGTATTAAGCAGTATTTTTGGAAGGAAAGAAGTTTTCATGAACACAGTACTCATCTGTAGCACATGAGCTAGTTTTGATCATCTTGTGCATAAAATAAATCAATCTCTTGCCTTGCAAGTTTTTTGCTTGATGTATTTTGTTGTTGTTTGGATGTTGTGCCTCAAGTCCTGGGCTCCAGAAGGAGATCTGCAGCTATACAGCACCACCAGCCATGGTGAAGACAGCATTCCTCAGCTCTCTCATAGAACTCAATCCTCACTTACCTGAGCTAAGGCCCTCCAAGCAAACAAGTTCCCTTTCTTTGCTCCAGCAAAGGTACCAAATAATTTCCCACTCATATCATTGACTTCCAATAATGTTTGCAAACCTCATCAGTTCAAGGCCAGGATTTAAGTAGAGCTGGAGGAGAAAAATACTTTCCAGTCCAGAGAACTCCTTCAAAGTTCAAAGCCTCTACCACTCTGGGGAAATAGAATAAAATATGAAAACAGCTTATCAGGCACCAATTAAAACTATCCTGCAAGATGGAAGAAGCCCAGACCGAAGTCTTTGATGAAGACATGAAATTTCCCATCTGAACAAGCATCAGAGTACATTGTCTCCCTTTGACTGAAACATCCACCTTGGAGTGAGAAACCTCCTTACCTGGAGTGCAGGGGAATCAATGCTTCCACACATGCCTGAGGGACACCGCTGCTTTCACCACACAAAAACTTTGTCATGGAGACACTTGACCTGTGAGCTCCTCTCTCACATCACTTGCAGGATTATTTCTGCCTTATTCACAGAGGGTAGGTTTTGCTGTCAGTCGTGCCTGGAGCAGTACTGTGATTTCAGCTGAAGTGATGTGGTTTTAAAGTTATTGAGTGGTGCTTCATCCACAACTCAGTAGCACCACTAAATTCAGCAAAGCTAACAATTTGGACTTAAAACAAAACATGACAAGTAGGATTTATTATGATTCTTAGTGATCTGGCCTGCTAGTTTTTCCACACTGTCAAAAAACCCCAACACTGCAACCTTGTAGAAAGGAAAAACCCAAATTCTGGGTAAGGGACAAAGTCCTAAATCCAAATCCAGAGCAAAGGCATTTCCTAAGACAACTTCCCTGCAGAAAACACACTTCTTCACAACCTTTGCAGCATGACCAAAGCAGTAAGGCCTGCATCTTGTGGGACACTGTTGTCTTGGAAAAGGTAATAACCAAGAGGAGCTGCAGCAAACTGCAAGGGAGCTGCTGCAAAAAGGCACTGCCAACTGAGGAACCAGTAAAAGCAACCATATGTGGAGGGAAATATTCCTCACTCCTGGAAGATTTCCATTACAAGGGTAATTTTTTTGCCTTAGAGAAATCTGTGCACTAGCAGAAAAAAACTTAGTTCTTAGACTTAACTGACTGCTCTCCTCAATCAGAAAATACACAGAAATGGCCTTAAGCAGTTTTCCAAAGTGCCTGGATGAAATGCTTGCGAGCAGAAAGTCTTCTTGTGCCTAAAATGCAGGTACTCACATAGAGCATAAAGGATGTTGCTCAATTCCCAGCTCTCACAAAGACTGTACCAAACTGAGCTAGGACTGTGCTAATTCCCAAGGGAGATAATTAATCCTGTATAGAATGGCAGTCCTGGGAGAGGTGGCACTTGGCCTGCACTGGCCCAGGGGTTCCAAAGAGGACTTTGCAGAGTGAAATGTGCACTTCTGTGTTAAGGCAATTAGTGATTGCAGTTTGCTCCTGTGATCAAAGAAGGAGGCCACGACCCAAGCAACTTCTGCCACAGCTGTTTTCATAACCAGCCCTGGCTTTTTGGGAAAGCAGAGGCACAAGGACAGGGCTCAGTGCTTGTGCCACAGAGCCTGCGAGGACAGTCAGCCACATGGGAATAATGGGGGCCAGAGGAAAGGCATCCCAGCACCTGCAGCCAAGGTGGCAGGGATGGAAAAGAGAGAGATGAAAACAAGGAATGAGCCACAACCAGAGCACCAGGTGGGAGGATTCTGCACGCAGGGCCTAGTGCTTGCACTCACTTCCTCTGGAACCTGACGACAGGGTCATCCAGCAGGTCAGTGAAATCCAGCTTCCTGCCCTTCTCGATGACGTCGCGGTGCTTGCGCACGAAGAGCCAGCCGATGTGGGAGAAGAAGAAGCCCCGGCGGGCGTTGTGCGGGTCCGCGTCCGTCTCCGAGTACTTGTGGTGCACGCGGTGGTCACGGCTCCACTCGTAGATGTCGTTCTGCACAAAAAAAATACGGTGGGCTGAGAGGAGAGGGGCCAGGCACTACAACTTCCAGTCCTCCCACACGTAGTAACAGCAGCAAGCCCCTCTCTGATGCTCCTCAAAAAAGGTTGTTGACTAAAACCCCCAGCTTTGCAGCCAGCCAGAGCATCACTCCGCTCCTGTCAGCCCCCACATGGAACAGGACCCAATCTGGGAACTAGTGACACAGACTGGACAAGTCTCAGGGCTGGAAATGGCTGTTAGAGCCTCTTGGGAGCTACCATCATCAGTCTGCCCTGGGTGTCTGAGGATGGACTGCTAGGACTGGGTACATACACACTTATATTGTTATTTTAAGACTGTGCTGTGGGGAACCTTGTATATTTATTTTCAGGGGACTACTGTACAGAGACTCTCAGTTCTGGCATCCTCTTTCTCAGCTGGTTGCAGCTGGTACCCTCCAGGCAAAAACACAGCGCTGAAAATGGGACAGAGCTTGTGGATCACTACAACTACTGTAGCAAACAACACAACACTGAAATGCCTTACGGTTGTAAGTGGAATCATGTGGGCTGCAGGGAGGAAGGGATGGACCACAATTTCACACTTGGATCTATAAAGAGAGACTTTCGGAGTTCACTCAGCCAAAGGGATTTCAGCCTCCCAGTTTGCTCTGCAGGATGCCCTGGCTGGATGCACTGGACTAAACTGGTGGCTTTTGCAGTGTTGCTGAGCTATTAGTGCAGGGCATTGTAAGCACATTCAGCACTTGCAAACCTCAAGCCACACACTCATCTAAGAATTGAATTGCCCAACACCAGCACCAAAATATGGAAATGTCAGTTAATGCCCAGATCCACAGGAGTGTGAACTTCAATCAGAGAGTTCTTAGCAGAGGTTGCTATTTCCATCTCTGCACAGTCAGGGAGGTACCCAAGCAGAAATGCCCAAGGAAGGAAAGGCTTGGGTTACTTTTAGGAACAGCACTCACAACCACCAACCACAGCAGCTTTGCTCCAGTAGAACTGAGCAAACCATTTGCAGTGTCTCTGACGTAAGAACAGGACACCACTCATCTGGGCACTGAATATACCACAGGACACAGCAAGCACAGGATAATGAAACTGTGTGTACCTGTATTTTGTGGGGCAAAAGCCCTATTTTTTGTGCTGAAAGCATTGCAGAAATCATTGCTCTTTCTTTCAGCTATCAACATTTGAGAGAAAGCACTGAGGGGACTCTGGGAACAACTGCAAAGAGCAGCTAAAGAATCCAGCTCAAATGGCTCCATGTCCAATTTCAGCTTTGCAAAGATGCTCTCTGCCTGCAAGAGCACACCAGGGACAAGTGAGGAACAAGAGCTCCAGAAAGATCTCAGCTCTACTGCATTCAGCTATGTTCAGCCCTTTACTGTTGTCATGCAGTGAACACAGTGATGCTGGCAGTGGGCTGAGGATGAGGGGGACATTTTTCTGCAGCACTGACACATCTAAGCCACTGAGAGGAGGCAGCAAAGTTCAGCCCCTTGCCAGTGCTCCAGTATGTTGCACCTTAACTATCTCACTGCATGAGAAAACAAAGTAAACTGCAAAAAAGCAAAGGAAGTCACCCAAGTCCTCAGTGAGAACAAGGGGAGACCTCTGCCTTCCTACAGAGAAATCAAAAGGAATTAAAACCTCTACACTACTTCAAGTAGCTTCAGTGGGAATATCCATATGACTGGAAAATGTCAACGTTAAGTAACTTACAAATAAAACAGGTTTATGCAAGAAGCACACTTAAAAAAGGTCTTCTTTCTTAACCAGAAATAATTTGTCAAGTGAGACGATTGATCAGTTTGTCACAAGAGCACTTGATAAAGTCGTTTGTGGGACAGCAGATAACCAGGAAAAGCAATGATACTGTGAGAAATTAACTTGGCTTTTCATGCCACAGCAAATGCCTGCAGAGCTGGCAAAAAAAAACTCGAATCCCCAGATGAAAGGGTTAGGAAGCTGTGAAACAACTGAATTGCATCTAATTAAAAACCACAAAGGCTAAGAGGAAATAAAGGCCTGAGGCCAGAACTGTTGACAATAAATACACCAAGAACTGGAACATGTCTAAATATGCTCTGAGCATATTATTAGCATCCACGTTTCAAGAACACATCACTTTTGATCAAGTTTTGGGTAAACACAGGGGTGAAATTCCTTCTGAAGCAGCAAGCAACAGCATCATGCTGTGCCAGTGGTGCAGCCATGAGATTTCATTAGCAGGTCCCTTAACAAACCTGCAGACTGAAATGTGCCAATAGCCTGGGCCGTGTGACAGTCTCCGTGTGCTGACACAGATTTCCACACCACCCCTCCTGCTGTGCACAAATGCACCCAGCACAAACACAGGTCGTGCCACTGAGATGGCACCAGCACAGCCCAGCTGAGGTGCTAGAACTTAAATGCTAGGAGATCAATAAGCCAGGTATTACCTGTGTCTGAAACAGACAAGTGACAGCAAAAAGCACAGTCTTTCAATATTATGACAGCTTCATTCTAGATGGAGAAAAGAAACACAGCTCAGCATGCTCCAATCATAAAAAAATCCACAGGGCAAAAGTGGCTGCATCTGATGGTATTCCAGAAGAGGAACAGCATGTCACAGCCCAGGCAGCATCAAGCTAAAACTCTGCAGCAGTTTCCTTCCCCTGCCCTTCAAGAATTTGGAATATTTCCTCCTTTTAGAATCCAGGGATGCTGTATGTGTCTCCAATGCTACCTCTTCCTCCCACAGCCAATATAAAGGAGATGGACCTGAAAACTCATCACTCATTGTCTACTTGTGGTGGTGGAAATAGCCTTTACAGTCAATAGATGTCATGGTAATTAGGAGCAGGCTTCAGATTTAGAGTGGGTAATTTTGCCTTTCCTCTTATTTCTGATATGAAGGGCACAAGGGTGGCTTGAAGCTACTTTGAGGTACTTCCCTGCTTCAGAATCCCCACCGTGTCCTCAGACAAAAGCAGTGATGAGGCCAATGCAGCTCAGAGCAAAATCCATAGCAACAGGAGAGCAGAATGCAATGAAATCCCTGTGTGCAGGCTCACTGCAAACAGCTCTACACATTCATTTAAATTACTTGTGAAAGCTAAGATCAGCTGTGTAACAGGGAGGCAGTACCAGGGGCTTCTCAAAACTCCAAGCAGTTGTTTAACACACTGAGCAAAGGGCTTGTAAAGCTCTGCAAGGAACCATGCAGCAGATGGAAAACTGTTCAGAATAAAGAAAGGTTATAGTCAAAATGGACACATTTCCATTTTCAAGCAAAAGCATTGTGCTCTTTGTAATGTACAGGGGGGCTAACTAATTAATTCTTTCCACCTTAAAAAAGAAAAAATCAAAGATGATAAATGAGCAGTACAGAGGTAGATAAAGGGACTCTTTTCATTCTCTGTCAAGGCAAATGAACAAAAAGTCAACCAACCAGATTGAAAGGAAAAAGATGAAAACTCAGGGCACAACACATACGTGATACACGGTGCCACACAAGGGGTTATGGCAGCCAAGCTCAGTAAGTTTATTTTAGTGCAGGTTCCTATCTCTATCCTTACCAGCCAGAGGAGGAACCAAATTCACACTGAGAAGATCCTGGTTCAGGGTTAACTCCTACAACCAGCTGGGTGTTACACAAGTGTTTCTGTGGTCTAGGACTGCCTACCAGCAGCTACAGAGCTAGTAACACACTTCTTCACAAACGTATTTGAATTCGGCTGGTGAAAAACGCTGCATAAAACAGAGATAAATTAAGATTGTAAAAGGATGCCTGCTCTCCTTTCTGGACACAAAGTCTCCAGCTGCCTGGATGAACAGACTCTTGGTTTGCATTGAGTTGGCCCTTTTAAAACTCTCCATGCTGTCCTGTGAAGTGTGGGGCCTCACCTGTGCCACAGATCAGTAGCTAGGGTGCTGAGCCTCTGATTTGGTTCAGCTTGGTCCTTATGTAATTATTGCTCCTGGTCTGCCTAGTGCACATTGTTACGTGGGTGGTGAGAGGGGCTTTGCATCCCCTGAGCCAGCAGAATGTGTTACAGCAAATAAATGTCTTTCTGTCTTTCTGCCAGGTTTTTTTTTCTTTCTTTTACTATCTCTAAGCTGAGGGGATCCCTGCACAACAGAGAGAGCTGCCTGGAGGCCAAGAATCTGAACAAGCAACACAAGCTCACCTGGAAAGCCATGGAGTTAGCTGCAGCCAGGAAGATCCTTAGAGGCAGCTTGGCTTTGTAGGAGCGGTGGCTCCAAAGGCGATGCGCGCCAGCTGTCACACCCAGAGCCGTCATCAGGAAACAGAAATACGCTGAAAGACACAAAAACAAAACACAGCGTGTGCCACGGGGCCAGCTGACATTACCTGTGCTCTCTTGGTGTAAAGTTGCTCCTTGCCCTGCCTGCCAACACTTGCAGGGTCACTCAGGAGATGAGGCTGGGCAGACAGGAGGTGAGGTGCTCAGCCCACCTCTGCCTCACAGACTCTTTGCCTGAGGAGGACAGGCTTATTTTGCAAGTGTAAAATTAAAACTAGAGCAGATTCAAACATTAAAGAATCTTACAGGACAACTTCAATTTACACTATCTGCAGCAATGTGCTGTTTAGCCAGGGCTCCCTGCCACCCTACACACACAGATGTATTTTGGTTAAAACAGCCTATTTCAAATACCTAAATAGAGGTACCAGAACTAATAGGGAAAACCAGATCCCCAAAAAGGGGTTTTGTACTTGTGTCTGCACAAGAGTTGTCCACCAGGGAACCCTGTTAGACAGGCAGTGGCTTGACAGGAATTCACAGTCTGCTTTTTTCAGTACGTAATGTAAAACATTTGTCTTTGCAAAAAGAAAACAAATGGATATGTAGGTGTGTGTCTACTGTGTCCCTCTATCAACTCCCAGCTCACAGTGCTTGAAATTGCAGCATCTGAGAGAAAATAGAATGGAAAGATATTTGGGAGAGTAACAGCAACCATATTTCACATTGATTGTCACTCCTGCAGACTGAAGAAGCAAATGGACTTTTCCACTCCACTGGTGGATCCATCAAAAACAGATTTACCCAAACTGCTTGCCATTACATCCATGGCCAAAATCCCCATCATCTCCTGTACAGCAAACCAAAGCCTTTCTCACAAGATGCAGCAGACAGCTGGTGTCAGAATGGTCCCAGTAAAGATGATGCCTCTCTAAAACCTGCTTTGGGTGCCATCATTGAAGAGACAATTCAGATTTTCAGCAGGCTGAGTGCTCGTGGTACTCCTAGAAAAGGCTCATTTGTGCTGTTATGCCCAGTGCACTAAAGTCTATAATGAAATTAAAATTTCTACTTACCTGAAGAGAGCCAGAGAAATGAACTAAAATCATGCATTTTCTCTGCACGTTATCTACAGATTTTGCTGAATTTACAGATTACTCTCAGATCAGTAAAAATGCTGATACCACAAATCCTCACACTCCAGTCTCCACTGCAGAGTTGCAGTTCTTGCATATGCCTTGTTAGAGCAAGGATTTGGACTTCTATGAAATTAGGGAGAACCCATCCTACCATTTGCTGTGTGTGATGTTGAGCTGTGCAGAAACATCACTAAATAAAGCCGTCCAAATCACTCAAATGACTGTAATTGTGGGAACAGATCTGTGACACACAGAATACTGACATTATCCAGCTAACATAAAAATATTAAGGTTAGAGTCCTGAATCATTACAGGAACATATTTTCTGTGGGCTTTATGACTGGTTAACCTCCTGCTAGTCATGGGCTGAAATCTCCCAGCTTCAGCAGTTTCTTTGCTTCCTTAAAGCACAAGGGGGCTTTTCTCCCACTTCAAAGCAACAAATCATTTAATCGACCAAGTGCTTCTCAAGGGCAGCCATCCATCTTAATCATGAATGATTGCTTAAAACGAGAATGAAAGACAAATGGGTAAAGTGAGAGATATGTGACGTTAGGGTTGATTTCACTTCCCTTCTCTGTCCAGTGTAAGGAGGAGGCTGCATGGTAGGTAACAGCCCATATGGAATATCTGCACTGAACACAATCAGAGACAACCCTCTCTGGCCCTTTCCAGCCCCACGGGGACCTGCCAGCCCCAGCCCACCCTTGCAGTGCTCAAGTGATCAAGGAAACAGCTGGGGCTTATACCCACGCACCATGCCTATTTTTTGGCTTTGCAGAGGAGGAATCATAAGAGCAGGAATCTTCCTAATATAAATCCCAAGGGTTGGAACATCCCCAGAAACAAACAAACAAAATTACTCAGGAGGTTCAGTGTCAGAGCAGAAACAAATCCTGTCAGGCAAATGCACTGCTCAGTGATAGCAAGTTTTGTGATTCTTACAGCAATTAAGGTGCCCAAAAACAATATTTGACCACTAATTCCCAATGTATAAATAGTCAAGATAACAAATATTTGCCATGTAAGGAATAGGTCTCAAGCTCTCCTTTGTAGAATAAATTAGGCTCTCAAACCAAAAATCAGACCACCAACCACTTGATTATATATTAATCATGCACATTGTAACTGTATGAGAAGAAAGCCACTGCTTGCTTACCTGTCCCATTTTCAGGGATAGGAGTGTGTGTAGGGGGTGAACATGTCAGTGAAACACAAAAGGATTGCAATGTGGAGCAAAGCAGACAGTTAATAGTAATTCCTCCTTATACTGAAAACACCCTCTTAAAAATGTAGCTAAACGGGTTTCCTACATAATAATGAGTAAATAATATTTATTGCAGAAAAAAAGGGGGAGAAATAAAGCCACAAGAAAAGTACCTATTAACAACCTAGAATACAAACAATTAATGTTATATTTCTTTATAATTTAGTGGGGGAGCTAATGTACAAAGAGGAAATTGGTAAAATAGCCAGATGTGTCCTCTGCATGTTCTGCTAAGGTCTGACAGGAGCATTTCCAATCAGCTCACTTGACAGAGCACAGCATAAGCAAAATGATTCCAAACTGGAGCAGAGGGAGAACCACTTAAAAGAGGGAACAAAGAGGAAGGGGGGGAAGAGAAAACAGCAAGTAAACCTGTGCAAAAGGACAAGAGAGACAAGACATACGAGGTTAAAGTGATGTGCAGGCAGGGAGCTGGCAGGTTGCTAGGCTTCCAATACACTGTGCCTGTGCACAAATGCTATTTATGGGAACATGCCAGAATCAATAGGCAGAAGATTTTTTATTCAACATTCTTATTAATGACCTGAAACAAAGGCAAACAGCATGCTAATTAGAATAGTGGATGATGCTATTTTTGGAGCAGCAGTGAGAGAGCTAAGAAAACACAGAAGGATCCATGCAGAAACCGGGAAGGAAAGGCTCAAAGTAAAGATAAAGCAAAGTAATGTAGTTTAGAGAGCAGTAATTGGAGACAGGGATCTGTGATGAGGATGAGAAGCTTGGGGAAGCAGGAGCCTGAAAGGAGGATCAGCAACAGTCCATAAAATATTCCCAGTGGGCCATATGATAAGGCAGCAAGACATCGGTGTGATTTTGAACAGCAGGCACAGAGGTACATCTCACTGTTAGACAGAAGCAATGAAAACTATACCAGGCAAATAGTTAAAAAATGGATGGGAAATCAACATCAAACATTTGAAGCACCTTTTCCAGAACAACTCATTATGCCCATAGCTGGATTTCCAGAAAAGCTTTACTAAGCCCAGTGCCAAACTCTTCCGAAAATCTCAGTATCCAAGGAACTGGCTTCTTATGAAGACGTGGAGAGATGTTGCCACAGTCTGTATCTACTTCTCAGGCATCAGGAAATCATCCTCTGATCTTAGTGGTTGCTTAAATTGGAGGAGATCTCACCCCCCGAAAATTTCAATTCTGTTTTAAGCTAAATATCAAAATTAGAACTTCTTCTGTTTCCGAAAGTTGGGACCACATTAGAAAGACATGTATTTATTGTTTGTGAATCCAGCACATTGCAGATTGATTTTGACTTTTATCTCGTTATTAAAAAAAAAAAAAAAATCAACCAAAAGAAGATGCTGAACAAACTCTGGGTTCACTCTGCATATCTGAACAGACAATTGTGGCTCCTGAGAGCGAGGAGATGACTGGACATCCTTGTTCAGCACAGATGATAAGGAGACACAGTGGGATAGCAACTATCCACACATTACCAATGTCAAACATAACCCAGTTAGATGGAGCAAATCACAATTATCTCAGAGGGACGATACATCAGACAGGAAAATAGGAGCAGTGAAACAAAATCAACTGCACATTCACAACAGCACTACTGTCAACACACAAATCATCTTTAAAATACAGAATAATGTCACGCAGTTGTTCCCATGGGGGGGCAGCACATGGAGCCTGGCACCAGCTCACACCCAGTGGCTCTGATCCCTGATCCCTGTGCATAGATGGCACGGACAGGAGGGACAGCAGGGCTGGGAGCAGGGAAGGGGACCAGCCCTTGCCAGTCTCACTGCCAGCATCTCTCTCCCATGTGGTTCCCAGTCCCTTCACAGGGACTTGAACATTGCATTCAATCACAGCAAGGTGACTTCTCTGAACCTGGCACTTGCCTGGAGAACCACCATCCTCAGTTTGCTCTCTGAGAGTTGTTCCAAACACAGATGCCACCACAGCCCTATTTCCCAAACACACTTTGGGACTGGGCAACTTCTGTGTATCTTTGAGCTTTTTGCATGTTACAGCATGTAAGGAACTTTTTTCTGGTCCTGGAGCAGACTTGGTTTTAAGTCAAGTGATGACACATCTTATATCAGCCAGGATTGTGGTGTATTACAACAGTGCCAGCAAGCAGGGCAGAAACTTTCAGTCTCTGCAGAACCAAAAATGGGGAAAAACATGGGGGGGAAAGTACTCACCCCTTCAAACAAGACAGAGGGCAGGCCTTGTGAAATCACAGCAGTGGCTCACCTGGCCCCATACTTTCTTCTAACAGGGGTAAGGGGAGTTTGTATGCAGACGAGACTGAATTAAAGAAAAATCTAAAAATAAATTAAAAAGCAAAAAAAAAAAACAACACAGGCCAGCTATTGTTGCACTAGCACTGCATGCGCACTTCAAGTGGTCTGGACTTTAAGATGTGACATTTTGCACAGAGAGTATGTGAAAAGTAATTACCAAGGCAAGCAATTACTGGAGGCTGTTTCGGAGTTGTTATCACACTTGCTCTGACCAGGAGGGTGACAGACCCTGGGTCAGGATAGCCACCAAGGGTCAGGGCCTTGTTTTTGTGTCTTGTTCTGAGGCCATCAGCCCCATTTATTCCTGTGCTGGCTGCTGTCCCCTCCTGCCAACGCCCTGATACAAAGACCTGCTCACAACCAACCTCAGCATTATTTTGTACATGCTCAGGAAGCTCCTCCTTCAGTGATGTCTTTGCCCTCTAGCTGCTATTTTGGAAAAACTTTAGCTCTTCTACTGCCATCTTTTTGGGGACAGCTTCAGAAGCACACAGCACTCTGTTCTGATGGACATGACATTCCCAATATTGCTTAGCCTTCAAGGTCCGACTCATTCCTAGGCCCAGCCTGAAGTTACATTCAGAAAAGGCTTATACATTTTTACAAACACACGCTGTATCTCCAGCAGTTCAAGGATCAGGAGGTGAGATCCCAGGGATATAGGAGGGAGTGACTTCCTCAGACATGAATTTGAATCACACTAATGGCAAAGAAAGCACGTCTTTTGCTTGGGGAGTTAAATTTAACAAATGCAGGGGCTGTGCTTCACCTGTACCCATCTGTTACCTCTTCAACAAGAAGAGGTAACCTCTTTAACAGGTTAGCTCTTCAACAAGAGTTGAAGTTACCTCTTCAACAAGAGGGTAGCTGGAGACAGCTGACCTTAAAATGCTGTTCATGATGACAACAACTCGTGACATGACACCACTTGTTGGAAATTTTCTCTCCACAGTAGCAAGCAAAGTCTCAAGCAAGCTGCTGAGAAATTGCCATCTTAGCACAAGCCATTTTTTCTCCCCTGTATATAAAAGGATACCACAACTTGACTCATTTGTTTTAAAAAAAAAACTATTTGAGGATTAAAAATTACAGGAATTAACATGAAACTTTTGTCTGCTTACACATCAGCATCCCGTGCTTACTCAATCAGATAAAAATTGCTTGTTTGGGAATTTTTACTAACCAAATTAGTCAAACCCAAAGTTTTCCATTATGCTGCAAGAACTGCATGAGACATAAAAACAGCAACCTGCTCAAGCACAAACATGTAAAGCTGTCTGACTGCCATAAATATGTAACACTCCTGTAACTTCCAGTGGTGATTTTTTCCTTTCTAAAAATTAAATCACATCTGCATATCCTGTATCTGCCTTCTCCTCCTCACTTGTGGGGTTTTGCTGTTATTCAGTGACCGATTTAGGACTAATATGACCAAACCAGGGAACGTGCTTCCAGTAGTGCCAAGTGGTGCCTAACTTCATTCCCACTGAAATTCAGGGCAGCACTGCCACGCATTTCAGTAGCTGCACCATGCCTGGTCTCTTCTGAACTCCTAAGAGATCCCCCACTTCACTACACACACAAAGGTAGAAGATTCTCTTTGGATTCAACATCAGGGCTCAGACCAGAAATGCAGCTGATAATTTTGTGGTGCCTCCTATGCTCTTTTATGCTTTCATTAGATAATGTTGAGTTTGGGGATACATTTTCTTAAAATGCCATGTCTGCCCTCAGAATGGAAAGTTTTCCTACCCCAAATCAGGCCAGCAGTCTTCCCAAACACCTCAGTTAAAAATGCTGGTTGATATCACACACTGCACCAGTGGAAGGGCCAGGGTCAACATGCAGCATTCTTAGATGTAGATTAGATATCAAGTCCCCGAGAGTACATATCTCTACTGCTACACTCCAGGGAAACCTTGGACATCTCTTCCTCCACAGCAAAGAAACACCAGGGAGCAGTAACATATCATTTAACTTGCAGCATCCTACTAAAAAGGCCTTATTTCCTGACCTGGAACTACATTTATTAAGGAGGAAGAAATTTTCACCTTAGTCCTTAAATTGCTGCCAAGAAGAGATGTTGAATTAGTGTTCTGGCCCTGGGCTCTCTGGGAAGGAAACACTGTTCTGCTAGCCAACCCTCTGCTCACTGAGCCCTGTTAACTATCAAAGGCTGGCATCAAAAGCTCCTTGGGCTGGATTCAAGCAAGCAAATGAGAATTAAAAAGCACTGGCATGCAGCAGCAGCAATTCCCTGGGCCGCCCACCATACAGGTCATGCCAGCTCTCACAGGGAGCCATGCTTTCCTGTGGAGACCAAACGTGTGAAAGCTCAGGCCAGAAAGTTTCATCTAAAATTAGATCTACACATCCTCTGAGCTACTCTAAATTGAGCCAAGAGAGACAGAGATAAGAGGAAGCACATCAAAGGCAAAGGGGAAGCGGATTTTAAGAGCTGCAGAGAAGATGATTTCTGATGATGCCCTGATCCTGCCTCTCTGTACCGTGGTGGAGCTCCAGGAGAAGCCATCTATCACTTCCCCTTGGCCCTGCCATCACCAGCTCATGAAATCCAGGCTGCCTCTGCCTGGATGCACATGCCTGCATCTGCATTTTCAGGAACATTCCCCAGAGCCAGCACTTTTGGCTGAGTATACAAAAGACTTTATTCCGGTTGGAATAGCAGAAATGTTCATATTGACAACTGCGGCCAATGTGACATAAATCAAGCCAATAGAGCAATGAAAATCGTGGCTGACAGCAATTATTCCAGCCAATGCTAGAACTCCCTTCCTAGGAAGGAAATACAGATTCCCTGAACTCACCAGCAACTGAAGATTGCCTTAAGATGCCAAACAGCTTACATATATTTTTAGATCAAAAGAGAAGGCTGGAAGATGCTTTGGCTTCTCTGAAATTTTTGGTGCTTATGTGTAGCCTGTCTCAGCTCAGCTGGATCCTGCGTCACCACAAAACCACAGGCAGATTTCACTTCTTTCCCAGTGACCTCACTGCTGTCCTCAATCCGCACACTGACTCCAGCTCTGGTGGGTTTTAAGTGCTCTATAAGTGCCAAGACAGAATAAATGCCAATTTTACCTCTTTTTTTCAGGGACAGAGTAAAGAAATAGCATGGTTAAGCCATTAGCACAGCACCCCTAGCCTTGCGTTCAGCAGGCAGCTCTGCCCTGAGGAAGAAGTTTTAGTTATTGTTTAGTTATTGTTTAGCATCACTGTCCAAAAAGGGACAAAGCCAAAGCTCACCCTGTGCAGAACCAGGTACATGACAGGGGAATGCCCTGCTCTGACCCAGTGCCCTCTCCATGACCACTGAAGCAGAGATCTCATGGGTCTGACTTTCCAGGACTTCACAGTCCAGATGATGTTTCCTTCTGTATCACTGCACCTTGCCTACATGCTTTGTGTCTGCTCCACTTGTATGCTATCAGCTGCTACACCATTTCCTCCCCCTTCCAAAACCAAACAGAGCTCAGAGCAAAACCTGTTGCAAAAAATGGTCTCTTCCAACTTTCTCTCTTGGCAGTTTCAGCCTCAGATCTGGGCTGCAAGTGCTAAACCTCATTAAAACTAGAAGGCACAAGCCCCCTGCACCCAACAGGTCAGCTAGCCAAAGCTGTCAGGTTGGAGGATGGTGCCAGGGCAGAGGAGGAGATCTTGTATGTGTGGGCAGGCTGATGCTCCCTGGGAGCACTCACCAGATGATTGCTCCCCATGCTCCCCCAATGACTCCTGTGTCCCTCCAGCACAAACAGCCCTGCCCCAGCCCAGCTCTGCTCCTCCAGCAAGCTCTAGCACTCAGAACATCATCTGAGATGCCACTGTCCAAAAATGTCTTGAGAAAAATCCTCCAGAAATCCCCTGGTGTAGAGGCCCCTGCACAAGAGGGATGGCAGGCACATAATTCCCCATCACAAACAGCCTTCCCCTCTGTTTCACATCAGCTTTGCTTTACTTAGCACAGTAATTGGTAATGCTTCACTCTCCAGTGGGGCAGCACATTTTATTGTCAGCCTACATGGTAAAAATAAAATCTGATTACAAGAAATTGCTTGGCTTCAATTATAACATCAGTGTTAGTTACAAGTGCAAGTGTGACTGCAGGGAGGGTAGGTGGAGTGACAGAGATGAGGAACCACACTAAATTCAATGCAGTAAGCCCCTTGAGACTTCTCCTGCAGAAAAGTTCATCCTGACTCATCCACTGAAACTCCTCAGAGCCTGTATTCTGCCATCCCCACCTGCACATGTAACCAAAGATAAAAAGCTAGAGCCAGAAATCCCTGATGACTCCCCAGAGCTGCCTGCACCAGCTCAGGAACCAGTGGACCATGGCTAAAGAAGGCATTTTATGCTTTTGTGGCCTTTGGCTGGGCTTTTGTGTGTTTGCCACAGCCAGCTCTGGGGGTGCCAACAAACCTTCCCTTCATGGAGCTGCTTCACAGGGATGCCTCTCCCAGGCCCACGATGTCAGGGGGCAGCCCAAATGCCAACAACATTCAGACAAGGATTTCTACCTTTGCTTGATCCAGCTGTCATCTCTGTCCTCATCACACGGATCAAAGGGAAAGAGTGCTTACTGTTCTTGTGGCTTGGCTGAAGCACGTGTCAGAGCAGCCCAGCAGTGCTTTGTGCTAGGTGTGTGTCAAGCACACACAGCTTCACTGCTCCCTCATCCATTGCCACTGCAGAAACTCTTCAGGAGTGCCTTGAGCCCACTCCTGAGAGCAACAGGACCAAAGGACCATCACATACATCCAGAGCTCAGCACACACACGGAATGGAATTTTTTCCCCATTCCTTTGCCGTGCTCGCGGTGACCACATGATGTGCAGCACACACAACAGAGGGAAACAACACAGGAGCACCACCAATGCACTGGGAATTAAATCAGGATAAGGAACAAAAACACATACTTAGAGCTGAACATTGTGACAGACAAGACCTTAAGGAACCATCTCCAGCAACAAGTTAAAACAAGAGAGGAGTGAACACTGGGGAAGGGAAAACATCCAACAGGCAGGAGTGCTCTCAACAGGAGATCATCTCAGAGCAGGATTCTGAAACAGATCCAAGGACACTTGAGTGACTGCATCCATCAATACATCTTCCATGAACAAGCTGCCCAGGGAAGTGGTGGAGTCTCCATCCCTGGGTGGATTTAAAAGATGTGCAGTTGTGCTGCTTAGGGACATGGTTTAGTGGTGGACTTGGCAGTGTAGGCTAATGGTTGGTTTTGATGATCTTAGAGGTCTTTTCCAACCTGCATTACATGCATTATGTGAGGGTGTGTTCCCAGTTTTACCATGGACACGGAACTCAGACCATTTCCAGACGTGTTACAGCCACCCCGAGATCCAGGGCTCATGCCATTTTTAAGGAAACACTATTTGAGAAAAGACTTTGTTCTTGTCAGAGATTATGAGAGTTCAGCTCTTGATGCCAGGATGGAAGGAAAAAGCCAAGAATTTGGCTATTAAGAGTGACAGCAGTATAACTACGCTTTCAAATGGGCCAGGGGAGGAAAATTCAGCCCAAAACTTCTCTGGAGACAAGCAGGGCTACCCCCCTGTGCAGATGTGCACCTCAGAGATGCAATTAACATTCACATGCTCCACCTCTTCTCCACTCATCATCTAGTGGACCAGCTGCAGTCTTGAACTGCTGAAAGCATGGGGGAGCCGGAGGCTGATGGACAACAAGGCCAGCCTCCTGTATTCCACAGAAATAATTCCACAGCTCCCAGAGCTGCTCCCTGCTCATGGCTGGGACTGTTCTGGGAGCCAGCAAACAGGAGATCACTGCAGGGAGTAAGGTGAGGAAAGGTCCTTCTGTTCATGAAGCCCTTCCCACCAAGTATCCAAGATAAATGCATTTGTTCCCTATTTCTGGCCCAAAACCTCGCCTACATAAATCACCTGAGCATAACCACTGTCAGGCCACAGAGGAGCATAACCACTCTCCAGAGTGGCAGCAGGAGCGACACAGAAGCTTCCATCAAACATCTCCATTTCACTGGGTATGAAACAGAGACAATATTTCCACTCTCCTTCATCCACAGAGGTACCAAGGGGATCTTCCCTGGAGCTAGGATTTTTTTATTTACAGCTGTTTGAGCAGTTTCCAACACAGTGCGTAGAAATGGTTTGGGACTAAAACCAGTTAATAACCAGAAAGCCAGCAGGTGGCACTCAAGAATATCCAAGACTCTGGAATCATGCAGGACCGATAAAACTTGGATCTGCAGTGCACAACAGCAACCTGTGCCTCACATAGGCGCCTACATAGGCGCGCTGCCTATCAGCAGCCTGAGAAAGAGGTGATAACTCAAAGAGCTGAGACAGCAATTGCTTTAATCTCTTTTATTGAAGGGATCCAGGCATCCCAGGTGTTTGCACAAGTTTTTAAAGCTGTTTCAGCAGCCTGAAATTAAAGGTTCTAAAGCAGGTAAACAGCCTAGTCTCTTTTATGGCGGCTCTATTTCCTAAAATTAATTTGGCTACTTCAAGTGCTTCCTTACAAGCCCTCTGCAGACACTAAAAAGCACCTTTTTCCAAACAAAATCTGAGACAATCACGTGATCCCCCAGATGGAGTCTTTAAGAAGTTATCATGAGCCCACCAAAAGAAACTGTGAGCAGCTGTTAGAATCGGGCCCTGCAGTAAACATGCTGGTACTTCCCTCTGTACAAGGATTTTAGAGTTTTTTAATTTGCTTTCCTAAATCAAACAGATAAACCTCACTGGGACTACCACAGGGTGGACCTGGCTGGAGCAAGAAGGCTCCTGGCTAAGAAGCATCATTTAATGGCACGTTACTGTTGTAGGGGATGAGCCTTGCACAGTTTCCTCCCAAGTGACCTCTGGAAGGTGAGGAAGAATGTCCCGCCCAAAAGAGGACATCAGTGAGCCACAGCCCCAGCTGGCCACAAGCACCCCTTTGCACACATTTGCTCCTGGAAAATCTGCATGCTTGGCCCAGCCAGCCCCATTAGCAGTGAGCTGTTCCCATCCTGTTTCAGTTCCTCCTGGGAGCCTGGAGAGAATGGTGCAGCCTCCCTTCAAACCTCCGGGGTGCTGAGCACCAGGGGGAAGGCAGCAGGGTCTTCTCCACCCACCCCTGCACCAAACCACAAGTCAGGCTGGCAAAGAGCAAGGCAAGAGAGCTCGCAGTGAGCCCGGGCTGCTGCAGCAGGGGACATTCCAAATCTGCTGGGCTGGTTCCACGGCTGTCCCATGGGCACAGCCTGGGGCTGCTCCATGCCTCACACACATCGTCTGCTGTCTCTCGGGTCAAGGCAGCTCCCAGCTCATGGAAAATTCTGACATGAGTAATTTCACTGTTTTTGTTCAGCTTGGACTGAAACCAAATTCCACAGAGACACTGGGATGGCCCTGAAAGCCTGTGTTTTAACCAGCTTATCTGTATATCCCTTGAAAGATAACCCAATTCCCGGTTCTGCACCAATTCACATCCCCAACTCTGCAGCACCCAGAGTGCTGCTTGGGATCCTTTGTGCAGCCCCAGCTCCACGTGGGGTGTGGGAAGCTGCAGCACGGGCCTCAAGGTGCTGGTGCGGGAGGCAGAGGGAACAGAGGAGCACAGATAATCCTGAGTAAACAACCAGCTGAGCCTTCCTTGGCAGCGCTTCCCCATTGTCTATTATGTACAGCTGGACAAATGTCAATACATTACCAATGGAAATGAGCCTGCCGAGCAGGCAGCTTGGCCTCAGCAGCTGTTTGCTAGGTGGCACAGTGGCATTCCAGCTCCACTTTGCAATCGGTGCTGCATCAGCTGCCTCCGGGGGTGGGGAGGGA
>VZTT01040311.1:0-97098 GCA_013400855.1 Buphagus erythrorhynchus | reverse complement strand
CATCTTTAGGCAGATTTACACAGGGCGATTTCTTAAAAGGGTCTGGTTTGGGCCAAACTGCTTCACTGTGACATTTTTGGACTCCTTACACTCACAAAGATACATAACTCAAGATTCAGATGCTGTGTCATGGCTGGGGGCAGCTCTCTAATTATCTGGTCATAGTCTTGAACAATCTACAGGCTACATCAGGCTCACAAACTCTTCAAGAATTTGCATAAAACAGCTTGCATTATCCTCTTGTGTTAAAGTGGTTAACAACATGGTGAAGTGCACTTGAGCAACTGCACAGTTAGAAATGTCAGTAAACTGTTAAATAGGCTTGGAACACAAAGAATGAAGTCTTTACAGCATCTTTAGACCCAAGGCTGGATCCCAGCCATGCAGTATCCAGTGTGGATCTATCTTAGCAGAGGCTGAAAACTATTCCCCATGCTGAAGGCACAGGAACTTCAATCACAGTAGCCCACAGTTTAGAAATACTCAGTAAAAACTCAGAAATACATGTATCCCGTTCCTTGCTCTGCAGCAGTCAGCAGTAAGCCAAATCCATCTAACCTAGAACTTCTAAAAGTGTACCTCCATCAAAGTCAAAAGTGCATTAGCATCAATTCTGCAGAGACACACAACATGCCAGAAGATCAGCAAAAAAGCTCTAGGACTACTACAGTTTTGCAGGCTACAGAGGGTCTGTAGGGTCATCTGGGGTCACCCACTACATGATGTTATTTATGAGGGGGAGTCAAAAAAGGAAGAAACCTACACCCTACTTATGTATAAGCATCGCCTGCTAGTGTTTGCATCCAATTCAGTTCCAAAGAGAGATAATTTAATTCATAAATTTTGACATATGACTGATGAAATGGTACTTTTTGATTTCAATATTTATGGAATTGTTTTGCTTTTGATAAGGGGACCTTTATATTAAATCACTTGTTTCCTTAATTTTTTTTTTTATGTAAAAAATTTGGAAGACCTGAAAACAAGAGAAGCTCTTTTTAGGTCTGAAGAAGCCTTTTTGGTAATTTGGATCACAGAAGTGTTTTTCTTCTTGACTAGGGCTTAGCTTTGGATGAACAGACACATGAACACCAAGTAAACATGGCTGATATTCCTTCCTGTAGCCCTAATCTACAAGCAGAGTTTAGGAAAGCTGCCACTGAAGCCTGAATGGGATAGTGGTTATCAACAACATTTATTATTTATTTGAAGTGTTCCTGAAACTTTTTCAGGAGAAGGCTAGAAGACCAGCACTGCAATGTCTCAATCCCACAGGTAAACAGCAGAAAAAGATAAACCATACCTATCTGAAAGTAGAAAAGGGCAGATATCAGGAACTGGTGGTGTGGACGGCCTCAGCTTGGCCAGAGCCATAATATGCTCAAAGGTGATGTCAGTCTGAGTGCTGGCATCCATAAGCTGAACATCCTGAGAGCTGCTGGGAGCTTTGGTAGCTGGGGCTCGTCGTAAGACCTGAACTACAATGGGCTCCTTGGCATTGCGGAAAGCTTCCACTGCTTCTTCATGAGTGGCCTTGGAGAGGTCCTTCCCATTGACCTAGAGAAAAACAGGAAAATACAGCAAAGGTGAGAGAAAAGGCAGCATAAAACATGGGTATAAAATATGGGGCATGAATTATTTGTGCAGTATATCAAGCCACTTATGACATTGATAAGCATATTTTGGTATCCATACAAGAGAGAATATACAGCTGGAAGGAGAAATAGGAAATCTTTAATCTTTGCCAGAAATTAGAAATGGTTTGAACTCTTCCATAACTGTCCCACCCAATGGAATCCAAACACAGCAAAGAAACTACAACATTTAAAAAGTAATTAAAAATTATTTTTCTTATCCTATTTTATTAACTTTGTAAAATACAGCTAAAATAGGAGGGGTGCCTTTAATTTTGAATTTCAGAATTGAATTTTCTGTGGCATGCAACTGTTTTAAAGGATTTCTGGCATAGCACTGTTATTAATGCAGATGTCAATAAACATGTCTCTGATGTCTAAAAAGAAACAAGGCCAATTTTCAATGTTTTGCCACTTATCTGCTATGGCTGTTATACAACCATTAAGACCAAAGATAGGAAGATTTGACTAGCACAGTCAGCTGCTGTTCTTTCAAGGAAAGATAGCTAACTCTATAAATAATTTGCTATAAACAGACAAATAATCAACCAGAGAAAATTACATTGTAAATGCAGCATAGCTTGGCAGAGCTAAAAGACTAAACTAAAGTGCCAAGGTTTGTCTCTGCTACAGGCAAAGCAGCAAATTCCTCCTGGTCTAGATGAGACCTTAGGGAATGACAAAATGTAACCGCAAGATTTGATTATGCTAAATTAATACAAATTCAGGTGTTTGGGGCAAGATTTGCAAGCATCAGCCCACTACAAAATGTGAAGGCTAATTGGTCAATGGCAGTCAGTAGCTAAGCCCTTGAACACATGGCTGTGCAACATCCTTACACAGAAAATAGTATTTCGCTGTTTCCAGAGCAGTGAGACCACTGTTGACTGCTACACAGGACCTAACTATTATGAGCTGCTGTGGAAATGAGATGATCCTGTGCTGGGGTAGAAAGGTAGGATTTTCTAGTAGGAAATGTGACTATCTGAAGGTACCAAAACCTGATTAAAATTTATATTCCTGGGAAAACTTCTACACTGCTGGCAAACCAGAAATAGGATTCTGCTGCAAGGTCATTTTATCTTCTCAAATTATCTTCTTTGTATAGACAATGAGTCATAAAACTTCATAAAACTTAATGAACTAAGTCTAAACCCTCCCCAGAAATGAGACAGACCCCATAAATTACTTTTTCCCAATGTTTGCAAATAATGGTTGAAATGAAAATTTCTTTGCCACATCACTCCTTCATTCAAGAAATTCTTGGAAATTTCTTGTCAGAAAGGACAAAGGAAAACAAGAACAATATCAGCAAACTCAAAAGAGCCTCAGTAACTCAGCAGTCTTCAGTAACATTTTGAAGCAACTTCTGCAACCATTGTCCTGTCATATTTATGTGCATGGCTGGGATACTGCTGACCATTAATTTCATGTATATATCAACTCAATACATTTCCAGAGTATGTGCACAAGTACAAGGTAGCATCATCTTTCCTCTGACTTCCAAAGAATCAGCACTTTCATGCCCATGTCACTCACAAGGACATGCAAAGTAACTGCACTGTGATGTAGCCACCAGTGTAAAGATCAGCTGGTCTTTCCAGCTAGCCCTAATGCTGTATGCAGCGATGAGAAGCCTGCAAATTTGAACACATTTCTGTACATATAAAAGCTCAAAACTCCTTATGCCGAATGCCTGGGACACCCAAAAGTACCACACCACTGCAGCCTAGACTGTGACAAGGTAATTCAAAAGGCAGCTAGGCTGGTCACCTAAGCTCAATGCATATTTGTGGTCTGTCTGATAACTGAAACCAAAAATATTAAGATTTAATGTTATAATTTTATCATTTAAACTATCATCCATAAAATTATAACCTAATTATAATCTAATTTACATGGAAAAATATCAGTTGTATCTAAGAGGAAGAGACAGAGCAGTCAAAGAACAAATTAAGTTATAGGAAAACCAAAGAAATTTCCCCAAGGAGAGACCTTCTGCAAATTCTCTCTGATAACACAAGTCACACTGCCAGGGTGCTCAGACTCAACCCCATCTGATGGAGGCAATTAGAGATAAAGCTTCAAGCCTGGGTCTTCTAGCTGCTCTTCAGTTCCAGTCTCTGCTTCATTCTTGTTTCTAACTCAGATCCTATCAAAGACACAATTTTTCAGTTTCTGTGATTTTTGTAACAAGAGCATCCTATAGGCTGTCTGAGGGACTCTCATTCCTAAGGCGCTAAGAATAGAAATACTACTTTCCTGACTCCCCAGTCCCTTTTGATACTTTTTCAGCTTCAGATAACTATATGGTGTTTCTCCTAAAAGTAAATGCTTGGGAATAAATACCACAAAGCAATACACAAAGCAATGTATCATTTTTTTCTTCTATTCAAATATAAAACACATAATCTTTCTGTATCCCAGCTGAACCATGTGAATTTTGGCACAAGATAATATTTTATCACAGATCCACATCAACACATCCAAAAGACATTTGGATAGCATACAAAACCCTTTTTTTTTTGAAAGCCAGAAGCTCTATCTATTCACATCGGTCGATACTTATCCCTTATTCTGAGGAAATAGACATAAATTCACAATAATGCCATTTACATGCAAATTTTACTTCTAAAGAATAATAATATTTTAAAAATCACATGAATGTGAAAAATCAAAAAAGATACACATATTCATTTATCTTGGGAACCTATGGCTGACCTCTATTTTCATTTAAATGCCTATTTAATTTGATGACTTTAAACACTTCTCTCTTTTATTTGGTTTCTTATGAAATACAAGCACATTGGACCCAATACTTGTTTAAATTGTCACTTGAAGTTGATCAACACGCTTTGTCGATCTCCATAAAGGTCACCTAATTTACAAATGCCTCCTTTCTCAGAAGAAAATCTATAGCTGAATTACACTATGCTGGCAGCTGTCCTGCCCACTTGGGGCTGAGAAGAGAGAATTTTTAAAAAAACCTAAAGCCGGTACTAGAGATGAGGTTGGAAGCACTCTTCATGCAGGTTCTTTAAGGATGTTCTTTCTCTGCGTTATACCCCCAACTTAACACTCATATAGTTACCCTGGGAGTCAAAGACAGCTGAACACTTATTTACAGCAAGCCATTTACAGGTTCTTAGTGGATGATTAAATAAATTCCTTGCCTCTGAAAGGTTACTTTCAGTGGAATCCAGGGTACTATTTTAAGTGGCTAGAGAAATCACTCACTTTTAACAGTCAACACAAAGACAAGGGAATACATTTGTTGTAGCAGATGGGCTAATTAATCCACAAGCAAGTTGTGAATGTTAAGTAAAGAATATATCTTTTCTCGTGTAAACCATCCTCCTGCCCTCTTTGATTAAGCTTTTATTTAATGAAAGCTCTCTCTCCCTGTCCCGGCTATTGGACACACTGCAAAGTCTGGGCCACTTGTCAACATCTCCCCCAGATTGACGACTAGTGTCCACTGCCTGGATCCTTGCCATCCCCTTTGGATTCTTGCTCTAAACCCATCCACATGCAAAACTTCATCAGCATCAGAAAATAAACAAGGAATTGGGCTTTGTCTTTCATGCAAACATCAACTGACATTGGCCAACTGCCACTTCTAATGCCACCACCAGTGCACACAGGCTTATTCCCACACACAGAGAAGTAGGCAGCAGAGAAGTAAGGACAGGACTAAATAACAAAAAAGTGACTATAAAATATGTAGACAAATGGTTGTTAAATTATCTTCATATTATCAGTGCTAAAGAAAAGGTTAAGAAAAATTAGTCTTTCAGCTTCCAGGATTTAAGTGCCTGTGACTGAAAATTTAAACTGCCTTGTCTGTCTTCTAACACTTTTCTGCTCTTGATCATTTAATGCTGGGCAGAATTTTTGAAACAAAAGAGCCAGAAATGTTTCCTGTGATCTTTACTTTTTCCATATTAAGAGAAAAAGGAAAATAGCAGAAAAAAGGAACAAGAGGGAAAATGTATGTATAGTCATGTGAATGCAATCATCACAAAAGGTGTTGCATTACCAGCTCATGAGATAACTTCCTATCCTCAGCAAATATCTGGCATATGCAAGTTTAAATTTAAGATGAGCTCTGCTGAAGTAAAATCCTTTGAGATGCTTCATTTATTCAGTAAAGGCAATAGGAAGAATAACTGAAGTATTCTGCAAGAGCAGAGATGTCCAGACACACAGCTTTCCTAGCTAAATGACAGAGATGCCGTCTGACATGATGACGGAGTTCACACAAGGCTCACTGTCCTAGGAGATTTCAATACCCATGCAGAAGATGCCCCTGACCTGACAGGTGCTAAATCTGTTCTCATCACAGCAGTCTCTTCACCTTCAATCTTTCACCCTAAATACACCCAGGCTACCATTCCCTGGCTGCATCCTTGGACAGCAGCCTGGCACAAAGATCAAACACTGTCCTTAAGTTTGACCAGTCCTTCTTTAGTACAGGAGTTTGAGCTCTTCCTAACTGCAGGCAACAGGGAAAAAAAGAACAAAAACATATCAGCTTCCTTCCAGACTTACAGCTTTTGGCATACAGAACTCTAGAAAACTTCCACTGCTGAAGGCCAACATCTGTGAGGCTCCCTGGGCAGGACAGGTTGGCGCTGCACATGTGAGCTCCCAGTGACACACATGCTGGAGAGCACACTGTGAGTCTTCTAACACACACGCGGTAGTTCATCTACAGAAAGGCCATTTGACACACTGACATTTTAGGTTACAGTTTAGTACTAAGCCGCATTTCTTCAGCAAGGTAATCTGAAAGATAACAATTTCAGCCATTATCCAATACCACTATCTAGGTCAGGGTTCATGCAAGTTCAGTAAAGGGACAACTTCTATTATGCTGGTTAATGACATTTCACCTTCCTCGGCCAGATGAGTTAAGTGACTCTTGTTTCAATTTGATCCTTTGCTGCCCTGACTGTGAAATCTTGTCATCCTTCCTGAAAGCTACACAAGCTGCTGAACATGCAGGCTCTTGCGGCTTTCCTCAGGCTGAACCACAGGCTTATAACAAGAATTACATCTCTATTACCTGTAGAGTTGAGGTTTGTGCTGTTTGATAGCTGGTTTGTGTAGTTGGGTCAACAATACTGGATGGGCCCAAGCAACACACAGTACTCCAGCCTTCTGTGCATCTCCTTGTGTAACCAGCACACAACTTCTAATTCCCAGTAATTAGCAGAAATCTACTCTGCCTGAAAAGCCTATAGGTAAGCCTTTATCTGAGCAAGACAAAAAAAATGTTACAAAAACTAGGAAAACATGAAGATATACCTATTTCCACTCTGTAAAATTTCTTCTCAGAGGGAGACAACCCAGTGACTTCTTGGTAATTTTGATTATTTAAACAGCAGTTGTCAGAAAAAAAACTTTGGTTCTCCAACAAATAGAAACTTAGTATCTTTTTTCTTCATGATTTTGTCTTCTCTACCCAGCCACCTCTAAATAAAACAAAACCACTGCTAGAAGCATCTCACAAAATTATGTGTGCAGAATCATGCTCCATGTTTTGAAAAAAGCATTCAAGTCTGTTGTAAGCGAAGCAATCACAGAAGATCCCCCCCAGCTTTGGGAGGAGGTTTGGGATTTTAAATCCCACATGTATTGACTGCCTAATTGCATTTATAGTATTGAGTATAGGAAATGGATTGTGTTTCAGATGCACGCCTATAGCCTGCTTCTAGCTGGCTGGGTGAGGTACAGTGATCATTCACTACAAACGTCTTCGAACATTTCAATCTCCTTAACACTGTAAGGGACATTTACATCTCTAAAGACTCTTTGTGGTTCTGGGCCCTCACTTTGGGACATCTCTTAAAAACCACTTGGATGCTACAATTCACATCTCCAGGATAACTATCACTACTCCAACAAGTTTTAAATCATCACTCAGCAGCTTTAACTTGTAGCCAAAATGCAAATTTAATTTCTGCACTTCATAACATGAGGCTTGGCAGTCAGTGTAACTGGAGAATATTTCCTCCAAATCATCACTGTGTTTTAGAGCAATGCACATCTCACAAAGATCCTTTCAAGTCCTTTAATGCTGATGTCCAACAATATCAGGACAGCTCAGAAAGTCCAGCTCAAAAAGTACAGCAAGAGCTCAGAAAATATTCACTTAAGTTTTGAAAGAGAGAACATACTATTATCTGCAATTCTCCTGGTTTGTGTTATCTGCATTTGTCTTGTGAGTGAAATGAAATCACCAAAATAAATTCAAGAACTACTGCATTAGTTTCAGAGCAAGCTTCCTGGGGACAACTGCTGGTAGATATGTATTTGTGATCAGCTGCTATCTTTTTCCAACTCCCTCAATCTGCCCAGCAGACCTGCGACTAGTTGCAATCACCATCTTTCTTGCATGCTCTTCCAGCTTGCATTCCCAGCCTCCTTCCTCCTTCCCTTGCTTTGCTGCCTCTCTTCTCTCTCTCTCAGGCCATCAGCTCTTCTCACTCTGCCTTTTCCTTTCAGTGCAGGCCCTTCTTTACTCCCTAGGACTCTCACGCCTGCTGATTCCAGGACCTTCCATCTTTCCTTCCCTGAACTCCTCTGTACAAAGACCTCCCACTGCCCTCTCACTGAACCTGTCCCCTTCCCGCAGGCTGGGAACGCTGGCACTTGTCATCCTCCCAGGGTGACAGCTGGAGAGCTGAACACTCATGAGGTCTGCCTTCACCAGCACCTCCTGGTACCAACACGAATGCTCAGCTAACCCAGATGGTAATGTTGCAAGACTGGGGTATATTTACTATGCAAATTGCTTTTAATATTGACAAACAGTTTTTCTGATGATATTAAGATTCTGCCTGAGGGCAATAAAGACTAAACTAGCTGCGGCATGCATAAAATATGTTGTGTTACTTCTTGATATAATTAGGACATCATTTATTACATTAATCATTGCAAACTTTTTCTATTTGGGGATAGGGCATTAAATAAATCTCTCAAGAGATCTACCACATACAGTAATCCTTTGATGATGGGGAAAAATACAATCAAAGACCAGTGCGTGTGCTCAGAACAAACACTTTTTATCTCTAAGCCTTTGCAATGAATGCTATAGTCTCCTGTGAACTTCATGGTGTCTCTGCTCTACCACAAGCTCACTCTCAAATTTCTCTTACAAGGTATGTATTTTTCTCAGAGAAGAGGCTCTTCAAAAGGTAATTGCCATTAAAGTTTTAGAAGATCAAATTAATGACATTCTTTAATCATCTGTATTTCCCAAAGAATAATGGAAGAGGCTGAATGGCAGATTTCAGGACTCTAAATAATGTATAGTCACTTTTTTCCTTTTAGGGAATCATACTCTACATTTCACTAACAGAAAAGTTTCTCTTTCACTTCTTTAAAAAAAGAAACAAACCACCCTTCCATTAACTCAGTCATGGCTGGCATCACCACATGAATATTACACTTATCACTGTCATAACAATTCATCCACACACAGACAACTGAAACTCCTGGTCTCCTCTGAACCGAGTAGTTTAAAAAGATAGATGGCTGCCTTCTGGCTAATTGTGGGAGTTCTTTCATTACTATAAAAAGACTTATTATACCTCAAGTGACTTTATAAGCAGTGAATAATGAGACTTAAAGTCTTTGGAAAAAAGTCCACTGATCAAATGCTCGGATAACTTATGGGCACAGTGACCTTTTCCTCAGTAAGATACTTCAAAATGCTGCTGTTAGCCCATTATTAAAATTCCCCATTTAAGGCATGCAGTTAAGCCCTAGGCAGACTTTATTTTTTTAATTTTTAAATTCAATTTAAGGTAGCACAGCAAGATCTATATCTCTCCCAGTGTGGAGGACTAACTCCTGGCTGCTCCAGCTGTGCAGGAGCAGGACAGATGGCTGTGGAAGTGCAGGCAGCTGGCTGGGTCTCACTGCCCTGCTTCTGACAGCACTGCTGGCACCAGGAGCCTGCACCCCGTGTGCCACAGTGCTCCTCACCCCAGCAAGGGAGCTCCTTTCTGCCAGCATGTCCACCAGCAAGCACCAGGACACTGGGCTGGCTCCTACGATGCTGCAGAGAAGAGCGGCCACAACCCATCGCCTGCAGCCGATCTGTAAGCTGAGCTTGGCCTGGGCAGGAGGGAGCTCTGTGTGCCAGCACCGCACCCTGCAAAACTGCAGAGACATTAAACCCAACATCAGAGCACTGATCTCAACTCTGGCTTTTCCCCACGTCAGTTCCTGGGTTCTGCCACACATCTAGCACAACCCAATGTCCTGCTGGGGTGCCACACACACAAAGTGCTAAGGTTAGAGTGATCCCCAAAGGCACCTCCACTTGCTTTTTAAACGAATGCACAACAGACTGGCTCTGCTTTGTTTCTTACTGTGCATGTGTTTTAATTTTATATTGAAGAAATAGAAAAGGTTCCTCTTCTTTGGAAGTAAAATTTGGAGAGTCTCTTTCATTATTTTTCCATTCTTCTCTCATGCTGCTTTGAAACTATTTTGACACTGTTGTTCTCCATTGATTTTCATGGCTTTACTCCAGAATAAGCATATTGGCAATTTTTTTGGCATAATAGTATTTTCAAAAATTCATTCCAGTGAATGGGACTAAATATTTAAAAAATACTTTTGACAAACTCACATGTATTTAGGTTTTCTCAGTCATACGGGCTGACAAAACAACAGATACATTAACTTCATCCTGCCTCTGGAACATGGCAACTTCCTAGATCTCTTTTTCAAAGAAAAAGAAAATGAATTCAGAGGAACCACTCATTTGATAAAACAATGCAAGTAATGGGGCCTTACCTGCTATTCAGAAGTTCATCAGATGCTTTTGTACCAGAAAGTTCCCCATAGCTTTTAGGAAGGCTTACCAACGTTTTTTATTGAACATCAAGGAAGCAGCTGTAAAAATTGTAGCTACACGCAATGAGCACAAAAGAAATTACGGGTAGAGGCATAGAAAAGGAATCTGATGAAACATAATTGTGATTGTTTCTTCCCTTTTGTTTCTCTCTCTCTTACTTTGATCCTCTTTTAAAGACTATTTATTCATGTAGGATTACTTCAGTTTAAGATTACTGAGCGATGGCTTGCTGTGCTGACAGAAATATTTTAAGTTGCCTCTTTCTAAAGTTTATTTGCTGCATTCCTTCTTAGCAGAAAAAAATACAAAGGATGTGAATATTAGTATCAGCTTAATTCTATCTTATTTAGATAGCACCATGGTTGTGTACACATCTTCTGTACTAAGAGCTGCAGCTCCTTTCTGGCTAAAAATCCATTACAGCTGCTATTTCTGTCCCTGTGTTTCCAACTCTATTATTCCTTCTAGAGTTTTTCTCCTTCCTCTCTCTATCTCTGCCTTCCTTCACCACTTCCTTCCTGTGTTTTATTCCAGTTGCCTCTTTGGCTTTCTTCCCATATCCTTCACTTGCTCCTTTGACTCCCTTTATCTTCTTAGATTTGCTCTCTGCAGTGTTAGAAGCAGCAGCTCATGTATGGCTTTAGTATTTAACATCTGCAAAGGGAATCTTCCCCTGAATGAAGTCTACAGGAAGTCCCTTCATACAGGCTTTAGAAGAGAATGAAGTAGCTGACTCATTTCTCCAATGGACTCTCAAAAAATCAGCAAAGGGCAATTTCTGAGGAAGTTCATGCAATGCTCATCAGTTTTCTTTTCCCAGGCAATTCCAGGTGTATTGCAAGGCTATCAGAGCTGCTGTTTCAGCTCTCCAAGGCACGTCAAGCCTGTTAAGGCTTAAATGGCTGAAAAATACATCAGTGAGCTTATGCACTGCTGGCAGCCAAGGCAGTGCTGTTTACTGGTCACAGAATACGTTGCACTGTTGCCTTGCAATACCACAAATATCACTGAAATACAAACAGATTTTGAAGAATCTCTTGTGTTAACACTTCAGGAAAAAACCTGGCATTTGGATACATGTGGGCACTTCTTGCTGCTTTCAATTGCCACACACTGACATCAGACAATGCAGTTTAGCATACAGAGCAGAAAACATCTTTAATTATCAGGAACAGAGTAATTCTTTCTGTTCAGAGAAATAGAATTTTACTCTAATATGAAATGAAATTATCTGACAGGCTTTTGGTTATCTCTAAAGCAGCATAAACAATTAAAACACTGGAAAGAATTTTGCAATCTACTATACTTACATATTTGCAAAAAAAATGCCTAGGCAAGGACTGTCTTTTTAGTTGTCTAGTATCAAGCACTACAGAGCCCCAAAGTAAGTAGGGCCTTCTAGATATTGCTGTAGTAAAAATAATGATTATAGATCTGTGCTGAGAATTTAGATAATGACTTATAAGGGGACATGAATTAAAACAGACATGCTTTAAAATAAAGTTTATGGCCTAGACAATGAAAATACTTTGATCATGGCACACTGGGGGATATCAAGACAAGGGCAATGTCATCTTTGTTTTGCCTCAGGAACAAAGTCCTTTTAAAAATGAGGTTTTCTTTTTGCAATTTATATGACATTTCATAACATAAAAAGATAGATAACACTGAAAGAAGAAATAAGGCCCCTTATTTTTTACATTATATATCAGAAAAGAAGTGTTAGGTGCACATGAATTCCTGATGTCAATATACAGATTATGTACAGAGGATTATTTAATAAAGGGAGATGTAAATTCTAAATGTGCTTATAATAAAGTTATTAAGAGTAGCCTATCTAGAAATGTTTTTAGTAAGTTATAAAAACAGCACAGCGTAAAAACAAAGTTCCTGAACAAATGAAGACATTTCACCAAAATCAACAACACTGAAATGCTTCTCAGCTGAACTTCTTAACTAAATCTAACAGATTTTAAGATGTTCTATTTGTCATCTTACCATGACCCCAGCATTGAAGTGTTTGTTTACACTAACTTCGACAACTTTCTCCAGCAGGAGGCAAGAAACTGTGGTAAAATATAAAATATCTACGCGGTGCACAAGTATAGGGATGAGTGGCTGATGAGCAGCACAGCCAAAGGGGATCTGGGCATGCTGGCTGACAGCAGTGTGTCAGCATTGTGCCAAGAGGGCAAACCCCATCCTGGGGTGCATCAAACACAGCATCACCAGCCTGTCAAGGGAGGTGATTATCCTGCTGCATTCAGAGCTGCTGCAGCTCACCTGGGGCACCTGTGTGCAGTTCAGGGACCCGGCATTCAAAAAGAATGTGAAGGTACTTACATGTGTTGCAGGATGGCAACAAAGCTGGTCAAAGTGCTGGAAGAAATGTTCTATGAGAAGCAGTCTAGTACTCTCTGTTTGTCTAGTTTGTCTAGTTTGGAGAAAAGGAGGATGAGGGCCAACCTCATTGCTCTCTACAGCTTCCTGAGAAGGGGAAGTGGAGAGGGCAGTGTTGATCTCCCTCGTATGCAGTCACAGGACACACGGCAATAGTGCAAAGCTGCACCACGGGAGGTTTCCTTACTGAGATGGTGGACACGGGAACAGGCTTCCTGAAGAGGTGTTGCTTGTCCCATGCCTGTCCACATTTAGGAGGCATTTGAGCAATGCTCTTAACAACATGCTTAAATTTGTGGTCAGCCCTGAAGTGGTCAGGCAGTTGGACTAGATGATCATAACAGGTCCCTTCCAACTGTAAATACTTTATTCTATTCTAGTCTATTCTCACAGAAACAAAAACATGATGTTGCAACATCGCAGCTTATAAAGTTTTTGTTTGCTCTTTAAATAGGAGGCAGGCAGGGAACAGCATAAGCTTGCAACTGGATCAATAAATTGTAGTGAAGTGCAAATTTCAGCCAAGTCTTGTGTGTTCTAACAGCTCAGATGTACTTTGATTCAAAAGCTTCTTCTTGGCTTATTTGTTGAAAAGGTTGTTTTAGAATGGCTTAGTTGAAGAAGAGTGTATCTTTCCTCTTAAATTTAAAGTCAAGTGGGCTCCTATTTTAAAACCCTCATCATGTAGGACTTTAGAGTAGCTTTCTTTTTACTGCTGATAGATATTTTCTTTAAGAAAGCCATGTTCCTTTAAACTTTCACGGTAAGTTGGCTTTACAAGCTAGTAAAGTAAAATGTCATAGCATAAAGTTATTGGTGAAAAGAATTGCATCTGAGAAGCAGAGACTTCCAATAAATTGAGAAATGTCTGAAGCCAGCTCAAAACGGCAGGGCAAAATTTAAACAAACCTTCCCCACCCAAGGAGAGGCAGACAGGCATAAATCATTCCCAGCAATCAATTCTGCTATTTGAATTCATCCTGACACTTGTTGGGCTCGGTTGCTGATGTAGAACCATGGCAGAAAGGCCAGGCCACCGGGGAAATTTGGCCAGCCTCCACATCTGAAAGTGAACCACCTGACTGCAGGTCTCAACCCTTCTATTGCTTTTCTTTGTTCCAAGCATAAACTCTTTTGTCCACTGTGTTTCAGGTCTGCCATGATAAAGAAAATTCTTTGATTACTATTTGTATAAGAGATGGGAAATACTAGAATGGTAAGGTTACTTTTTCAGGCAGACAGTTTAAAAATAAACCTGCCAAGTTAATATTCATGATTCTGTTTCTCACTGTGGCTACTTTGTAGTTAATTATTGATATTGTTTGACAACAAAGAAAACATCTGAGAAAAGGGACTGAAGGTTTCTAATTTGTGAAAATTCTGTAAAAATTCAATATTTACATACATTGGAGACAAATCTGCTCTTAATGGAGATTGTCAGAGATTTTTGTGGGTACGAATTTGCATACTGGCATTAAGTGTCTTCATTAATATCAAATGGAAATATCATCATACTCTTGAGTTGTCAGTGCATAAGGCTCACCAAAACACAGTTAAGGTAGCCAGGGCCCACAGATATTCAGAACAAGCATTTTTTTCCCTCCTCCTATCCCTTCCAAACCCTAGACGTATAAAAAATCCAGAAACTGTGAGGTCAGGTACGCAGCCATGCAATCTTAATCTCCAGCTTCCCCCTAGTGATGTTGCAGTTAGTGGAAACAAGCTGCAGGCCAGCCATCACATCCTGTATGTCACACAGCTCTCCTGAGTGAGAGAGGGATTACTTGGAGCAGATTGTGACACTGTGATCTCAGAGAGGGCAATGCCATCCCATGCGTGATCAGCAGCCAAGGTGCACGGGTACCAAAAGTTATCGGTATCCTCATTTCACCCTGAATTATTAGGGTAGGAGGAGGCACAGGGTCCCTCAAGGCCTGTCAGCAGGAGATGCATGTGGTCCATGGGGCAAGCCAAGAGCCACTGTACACAACAGGCTGGAAGCAAACTCAAAAGGCACTTTTAGACCTGCCATCAAAGCCTTGCAGTTAAGCAGACACGTCTGCCCATTAGGTCTACGCTTCTACTCCAGGGCCAGGACAGTCAGCCAGACTTCTGAAAATGTTAAGTCAACTAATAGAACACAAGACTTTCCCTCTCCCTTAAAAAATGAGGACGGTATGGATAGGGAGCAGTAGCAGCTGCACATTGACACACTAGCCAAACAAATAAGTTATTTGCCTAGAAACTGGAAAAGCTGAACTGAACATAACTGTATGGAATCACACCTTTCACTCTGCAAGGCAGTCTTTCCATCAGGTTAGTGGACATTTTGGAATGAAAGAAATTACACACTGCTTTCTGAAGCTTTAATTTAAAGTAATAAAATATAATCTAGTCACCTATCAAATAGGGCTGGGTTTAAGGAATTAAGTATGCAGTTAGATGGAGGTTACTCTCCTGAAATGCTTACGCCATCCCAGTCAAATGGATACAACAGCTATGAATTGAAATCTCCCAGAAGTGGAACAAATGGGAAAAATAACAGGTCTAGTCTCAGCTTCTTTCTTCTCATTATTGCACTCTGATTACTGTACTTCCATAAAACATGACTCATTATGGCACATCTCTTTTTTTTCTCCACCTTCTTGCTTCATCATTTAGCCTTCTCCCCTCCTCCCCTCCTTTTTTCCCCCAGGGTTCCCAGGTAAACTTCCCAGTCCGGCTGAAGCCATCTGTATTTTAAAAGACATTAAGCATGCCATTAGGAATTGGCAGGTGAAGTTTGCTGATATTTCTGAAAATGTCATTAATAAAAGTATTAAATAAGATAACTGCAAAGACAAACTCTTCTGGGGTTCCAGCAGGAACCTCTCCTCAGCCTTTCACTTTCCTTTTTAGCACTACATGTAGTTAGATTTACCTCCAGAGTCAACTCCAGGTCCTCCTTACACTCACTTATCTAAGTGCTTCTGTTTCAATTTAGCTAGTATTTTCCTTTATAGTATCAGATCAGATATTTTTGTTTATCTGAAGTCCGGATAAAGAGGACCTAGCACATACTCTTAGGCAAGATAAGGCATTTGCTAATCAAAAAGACTATCGGGTTAGCCTGGCTTTGCAACCATCCACCCCTGCTTAGTCTGTGATTCACTATGCTGCACTTACCCTTTGCCTTCCCTAAGTGTAATCATCCTTTTCTTCGAATTGTACTTGAACACCTTCACAACTGTGTATTCTGAACCTAAAGACTGGCAAATCCTATAATGATCATAAGCATAGGTACACCAATTTTATTCCACTAACTCCTCCATGCTAAACTAGATTAACAAATCTTCCTATTTGTTCTGGCTACTGCTTCTCTCAACACTTGAGAGTCTCTTGCCTCATAGTTTTGCCAGTATTAAGTACTTCTGGAGGTTATCCTAAAAACTGAATCACTGAAAGATCCTGCTTTGAAAATCATCTTTATTAAAATGTTAGGGTTATTTACACTACAGACAATTGCCTTCTCCCTCCACATTACCCACATTCCCCTCAAATCCCCTCTCCTACCCCTTCACTCTTCAGATGCTTTTCCCACCCACTCAAAACCTGTGCAATTTACTACATGACATAACCTCAGTTTTGGATGTCTCTAAAAGCCAAAACCAAAAAATCAGATATGAAAATAAAATTAGTGAAAGACAGGAAAAGAACAATTCAAAATGCTGAAAAATTATAAAGATTTACTATTATGGCATTTGTTAATCCAGGGAGAACACCTCTATTAATGGATAGTAATATTCAGGGTGTTGTAAACCTATTTCCCAGGATGAGGTCTGATTTATAGTCTTGGACAGGAATTATTCTTCCCATGTCTTATAAAACCAGGAAAAAAGCTTTCACTCAGCATGGTTTCAAGTCACACAAGTACAACACAGCGGAGACTCTGCTGCCTCTTGACGCCTTCTGTGTTGGTATAAGTTAGCTCAAAGATGGCTTTACTTTTTAGAGCAATATTTTACAGGCTGTTAATACAGAAAGTGGATTATTGCCTTTGGGTATTTCGTGAAAAAATAAAATAGAAATCAACTGAGGTATTTCATTTATTATAGCTGTTGCTGTGCATGGGCAATCATTCATTTTTCTCCCATAATATATTAGGCTTCTCTGCACTAGAACTTCCTGAAGCAGCTTCACTAACATAGTTCACTCTAAGCCTCTTAGAGCCTGTCTTGTCAATTATCTGTGAATTTAGAAAGACTTACAAAAAAGAGCATAATGAGCTGTGTTTGAAAGAGACTGTAAAGGTGCATGGTGCTGAATACTGAAGCTTAGAACAGCTATGGTGGAGATATGTATTGTGCCAGGTCTTGCACTCAGACAATAAATGCTTTTTCATTTAAAAGTTATGTTAAAAAGAAAGGTGGAAGCAGAGCTATGAATCGGACAGGGCAGAACTGGAAATGTCCAAGTTCTGTCTTTATCACTGGCATAGCCCTATCATCTTGGCACAGCAAGTTAACCTTATTTAACTGTATTTTAATACTTCACTGTATTTTAACTTTTTCCCTGACTGCTGTTATGCTGAAGATAGTTGACTTCTACTCTGACTTCAGTAATAAACTATTGATTTTTGAAAAAATATAGCACATAATTCTTTTTCCATATTCGCAGACAACCATCCCTAAACATGATGCATGCTTGTTGCACTACACCTCAGAAATACTCTGTGGCCTGTGTGGCTGAGTTCATGGTTGCAAAGCCCTTCTGAACCTCAAAAGCAGCACATTCACAAAGCAAATTGTAATAAGGACAGATGTTGAAATTTGTTAACAGCTGCAGCAACAGCACAAAGCAAAACCAGGCAAAAGTCATGACTGATATCTGACCTTCATTCATACATCTCCAAATGTCACCAATGCTTAAGACTGGTACCAAGAGAGGAATCAGAGCACAGTGTCAGGAGAAATAGGACAGTTATTGTGCCAGCATATCTGCATTTCCAATCTATTTGACAGCTGAAGGACTCCACTTAAGGCCTGCACTTTATTTGCAGACACAGATGTAAATGGCTTGCAGGTACAGCTCCTGGAAAATATGATGGCTGCAAAGAACAACTCCCACTGCGAGCACTTTGCATGGTCCCATCCAGCTCCGCCTCTGGCACATTCCTTCGGCAGCAGGCTGGCACCAAAACCAGATCTGCCCTCAGTTTCTGACTCTCAGCTTCAATAGCACCACGGATACAGGCACAGTTAACCACAAAACTGGGGTCTCTGTGTACAGCTGGGTCAGGACACTGCTACACTGGTTTGCTTTTAACTTGTGACATGTAGCATATGCCTGTTTTTGCTTGGAATCTGTTCTTTGTCACATGGCATGAGAGAGACTTTTAAACCACCGTTCACAGGATGTTTGATGCATTCAGAAATTCCCTTCTGTGTCAAAATAATAAAATGGAGAAGTCATCAGGATAAATAAAAAAAACTAGAATGTATGAAGTTGTATTCACTGATTAGCCCCCTGGAATGCATATGTAAAACAAGGCTTGTGAATGCAAAATTAATCTTAATTAAAAAAAAAAAAAGCTTTGTGAAAAAAAGTTAGAGGTATATTTGATAGGAGACCAGCAATTTGATATTGTTGCCTGAAGTAGAATGATATTTATAGACCAAAATGTGCAAAACTGGAACATTTTTTTTGTCAAGTACAAATTAAGCTGATGTACCATAAAGAGCTAGAGGCTCATATACATTAAAAACATGAGGTTAGGAGACAGACTGTGCTATGACAAACTAACAGTGCAGATATGATAGGGATGATCCAGCATCCAGCTAGGACCTTGAAAAGCAGCTTGCTGCTTCTCCTGTGGCATATTTAGGATCAGCCTTCTGAATACGAATATTACTCCAAGCCAAGATGCTTTTTCATTTTTGTGAAAAGAACTAACAATTGCTAAAAAGAACAAAAAGATATGAAGCCTAATGAGAGGTGAGGCACTACTTCTGGAGACAATATCATTTTGTTATTATGCACAGCTCTTCCTAAGTCGGATCTTATATTACTAACCCTGTAGCAACTTCTTAGAGAACCACAGAGAGGAATTTTGCTGTTCTCAGGAGGAGAAGGAAAAAAGAGGGAATAAAGACAGAAAAGAAGTTTATATCCCAGAATTGTAAACTCAACTTCAGTCAGAGGACATGGAGATTATCTTTACACTGTTTTTCTCCACCTTCAGCTACAAAATAAAATTTCCTCCCATGCTGACTTTGCCTGCCTCCCCTGTAGTGTCTCTCTGATCTTTTTGGTAATAGATACTGTCAATATTAAAAAATAACTTGCAACTTTATCCCATCTCATACATGGAAAACCAGAGGAAAAAAAAAGACAAAAAACAACAAGTGAAAATTAAAATAAACTATGAACAACAAAGCAAAAGAGACTGTTAACTGTGGCTCACACACCTTGTGAAAAGTGAACACAGCCACCTGAGGCTCACATCTGACACAATGACAGCCTCCCAACTGGAATGGACAAGCTGATGAGGTCCTTCAGACCTGGAGGGCTCGAGCCTTTGTGGGACTTTGCTCTAACCACAGGGCCATAAGGGAGTATGCTCTGGGTAGCTCTGCTGCCACGAGAGGAAAAAGACAAATGGCTGGTGAGGGACAGGAGATGAGACACCTCTCTGAGCAAAGTGCACTTGGACACGTGTCCTCTAATTCCTTCCTCGTTCCCCATGATCTGCGGGGCTGCCTTTCCTGTCTCCAGAATGACAGGTGCTCCAGCCAGTGACAATGCACCCCTGACCCAACACCAGTCTTCATTTGTTTAACTCACCACTATTGTGACATAAAGGGTCTGTGACGCCCGTGCATGACCAAACAAATGCATGAAACTGCCAAAAATCACAGGCATTTATACTTCTAAAGACAAATTTTCCCCTCCAAGGAATGTTTCACTATCTACAAAATAATCCCCCAAAGATTCTTTCTGAAAACTGTTCAGCAGGAATGAGAAAGAGCGATTTCAAGAATATTGATGGCAGAGAGAAAAACAAACCCTGTGGATTTTTGTAGGAGTTCTTTGCTTTCTCAGTCCCGTTGGAAAACCCAGCCCTAAATATTTTCATAAATCATGAAAGAAAACATAGCCCCAAGCCACCTCCTAGCCACACAACAGTCAGTCCAACAAAACAGGAGTGGGATGCAAACTGCCAGACAGCACAGAGAGATTCCCAAACTTTTGAGGACAGCCAGCAAGAGCCTGTACCTCTAGAAACAAAGACAAGCTGCATGCTGAAAAGCAAACACCTCCATCTCTGTAAGTCTCTGCTGCTGCTTTTTTTACCATGTGTGGTTGTTACACTGTTTTCCACATTTGCTTCATCAAAACAATTATCATCTGCAGCCTTTTGAAATTATTTTCCAAAGATAAAACAATTATGTCAAGGACTAGTAAAAGCTCTTCACTGTTCCATATCTGCACAAATTACCTTGTATTTCAGATGATTTTATGTACATTTAATTACTACAGATTAATTAGATGGCATACAGCAACCAGCAAAACTGAAGAGCTAACTTCAGTTTAAGTACACAGGCAGCTAACTTGTGGCTTTTTAGAACAATTTTAATTAAAAGTTCTAGAAAAACCATCCAGCTGAAAATATTGAGAGCTTTGGGATGGGCTTAGCATAGCTAATAATTTTATATTTAATCAAAGCAGCCTTTGGGTGTAATAAAAATCTATTTTCCTCTGGTAATTCTGTGAAACAGAATACATAATTTGCAAAATTTCATATATACAGAAGATCCATGCAAAAAAGAGATAATTCAATCCCAACCTTCAGAGAGCAGGTTGTTTTCCTTTTAAATATGTAAGACTATTTTGAAATCAGCTTTAAATATTATGCCATAACAGCAATTTCTGAATAAGATGACCCAAAGTGCCTTGGATTCCTCTGGAAGAGGAAAAATTATCTAAAGTGACAGTAATTTTGAATGAGACTGACTTTTCCAGTGAATCATGGAGAGATTGCAAGAAATGTCCCACCGGCTCAGACCCAACCACTTCCATCCATGTAGTTTGCTTCCAGCAATGGCAGTGGCAAATGCTGTTCAGAGTGAGCACAAGGCCAGCTACTTTTGACAATCCATTGCCATGTACCCTCCCAGGCGCTCACAGAATTTTACAGACCATCCTTTAAAAATGTCAGTTGCACAGAGAACCTGAAAACCGGCCTTTTTCACTTTGTTTCTACATAGCACATTATAATAGCTGGCAGATTTCCAGCTCTAGCCAGCCTGGCCAAATGCTGGATTTGATCGATGCAATCAGATGAAAACAGCCCTATTAATACAATATAAACTTTCCAGCTTGCGAGTCACAAAAACACTCATCCGTCTACTTACACTGTGACAGCCAAGAGCTGCTACAGCATCTTTTCTGCTAGAGACTTCCTTTCATTTATATGACACAAATTCCCAGTTGTGCTGCTGTAACATGTTTTGCATGTGGTCCTGCACTGAATTATCTCCACTCCTTTATACTGGGTAGATGCAAATTTAAATAAAATAGCTACATTAATATAACATGATGCATCTTCTGCTCCTAAAATATCTAATGTTCTAATATAAATAACAGCTTTTACTCTGCTTTCTTAGATGGGTCAGAATGCAAAGCATTTTTGCTGCATTAAAATATTTCATTCATTTGTAATTGTCAAAATACTTTCTTACCATTTTTTTTCAGTTAACACAAGAGACTGACTAGAAAATTATTGGTCTGATGCACTCTCTTGATACAATTAAATTGGCAAACAGATTAGGTATTGATCTGCTAGCAAACATATAGTGATGAATACCGGCTTATTGGGAATTAGTGTTGAAATGAAAATGCCTGTTTTGTTTATAATATATATCGTGTGTATATGCACACACTGCAACCTCTGGTCATTATGACTGAATTGCAGTAAATTTATAGATCCTTGCTTCACTATAAACACATGCCAGTACAGCTTATCTGCATAAATTTTGGGAGAGATGTTATAGGGACACTAGCTGTAAGTGCTTTTCCTGTAGTAAAACCTAATGCTGCAGTTCTGTTTGGTGGTCTTCTTTTCTACTTTCTGCGTGTATTACAAGTATATTCTCTCCCTTTCATAGCTCAGAATCTTCCTGATAGTCATGCAAATGAAATCTTTATCAGCATGCACAGATTTAAGGTTGTTAAGTTGGAGGCAGAAAGTTTCTTGAAAGCCTTTCCCAAGGACCTCACTTTCATGGCATGCTCTTCTAGTAAGACACCAAAAAACTTTGGTGCAGCAGTCAAATAGTTGAAACACATCTCTTAAGTCATCTTGACATCTCAGCAGTACTTTGTCTAAAGTGTTTACATCTCAGATGTACTTTGCCTGAAGTACCTATTGCAAAGGTATAGCATTTAAATGACTTTTCAGTAAAAGCGTGAAATACATTTAAGTATAAATGCTCTTACTGCCATCCAAGATTTACTATTAGGCCTTTTTGCATAGCAAATAGTCTTAGTCATAATCAGCTAGAGTGATTATAACAAATAAGTTTTGTTCTTGTCCATGCAAAAATGTCTATAGAACAGGATTCTTCAAACTAATTACAAAGGAGCTAACTCTGCATATTTATTTTTTAACCAGCATTTCCTAATAGCAAGCCATTCTCAGTATCCATCCACGTTTCTCCCTGTTGCTAGCTGCACTTCATTTGGCATACTTTTCATTGCCCAACATATCAACACTATTTTTCAAGATATTGTCCAATTATATGATAGTGGATATCTTTGGAATAAAGACATAAATACATATATCTGTTCTCTGCACCAAGAATGTGCAGGGAAAAGCACAAGTCAACAATTTGTATTTGGGCTCCATCTTGATGACAGGCTTTCCTATTATTTTCCATCCAGCCCTCTTTTTAGATGTCACCCCAAGGACATGTTAGCCTTACTCAGGCAGTTTGTTCTATAAACAGTAAGGGCCTGTTAGGGGTTGAATTCTTCCCTTTTCTTTCTGTGGAATTTTTCCCATTCTTATGCTAAGTATTTAGGAATACACCCAAGCTCAGATAGCTAAGGTAACAGTTCCTCTCACAGGGGGGAGGAGAGGGGGAACACCAGAGAAGAAGAGGTGGGGTAGGGGCCTGTTATCTCAGGCTCTGGCTCTCGCTCGTCTGGCTCGGAGCAGGACGGTCGCTGGAAACTCCGCTCTGCCATCCCGACACGGGGGAGCTGCTTTCCTTGGCTGTGGGATCCCGCAATCTCCCTGCTCAGACACTCTCACCCTCCTGCATCTCCTGCCGACCTCAGCACATCCTTTTGGAGCATCGGGACCTGTGAGCAGCTTCTCCCCTCTGCCCTTTCCCATCTGGGACACAGACGCCATTCCCCACAGCGCCCCTCCAGCCACGTGGGATCACCGCTTCTCCTCCCTGCTCACCGAGAGCTGGCAGGCAGTGCCAGAACGGTAACTGCACCACAGAGGAAAGGTGTCCACAACCAGAACTATTTACTGGGATTTCTGCTCTGTTGCTGTTGATCTCACATTTATTGTTGTTGTGTTTTTTTTTTCTTGTTACATATATATATATATATATAAGTAAAGAACTGTTATTCCTATCCCCATATCTTCGCCTGAGAGCCCTTTAATTTCAAATCATAGTCAAGTGAAGGGAGGGGGGGTTTATACTCTCCTTTTCAAAAAAGAGGCCCCTGTCTCTTTTAGCAAATACCTGTCTTTCAAACCAAGACAAGGCTAGAAATGTCTTTGTAGAAAAGACAGATGTTGAAGAAGAATCAGTCAAATCATAACCACAGAATTTGAGGTATAAACCCCTTAATTTCCACCAGTGAATCTTCCAGAGCAAGACACTTATGCCAAGGTGTAACACCTTAGAACTGATGAGAAGATAAGGATGATATTTTAAAGTAGTCAAAATTAGCTGTATTGATCAACAACTTCGCATTTAAGAAGAGCAATAAAGACATATGAGGGGGGTATGTTCACCCACGCATGGTGAACATACCAGTAACATACCAATAACATTTCATATAGCACACCCTGAAATGATAGAAATCTTCCTATCTGTAACACTTACTGTGTATGTCCTTGAGCTTTGCCTTCTTTTCCTTTAGACAATTGTTTCTCTCTGTCTATTTCATGGGAAGGAGACTGGAAAGAGGAGTGCTTAATAAATGGAACCATTAAAAAGATTGGATTGCTTTTGCTTTCATAGGCATTATTGCAGCAGAAATCATTCATCTATTCTGCTCTGAGTAAATTCTGTACTTAAGTCTTAGTCAAAATCCAAGTGCATCAAGACAGTAAAAATGGTAATCTGATTGATGACCAAAACTAATCAAAATGCTGCTTTATAGGTCCTTTTGCTGATACATACCTTCAGGATCTACTTTAAGAAGATACTAGAGCAACTGAAGATCAGAAAAAAAATCAAAACAAAACATGTATACACAATATGTCAGAATATGGAATATGTCTGATTTCTACTGTAAGAAAGTAAGTCGTACTTGATCTCATCTCTACTGTTTTCAATAAATGATCTAATAACAGAGCATTTTTCTGTTTCAGTGACACAACACAGTGGTAGTCATGGTGTTATTGCTACTATTATCTAAAGACATCAGAGCAAAGTACATAGAATGCAATAATGGATCTTTTACAAGCAAAGGTCATGCAGCAGTTCCACAATTTGCTGATCCTAAATATGTGTACCGTTGTATCACTCTGCATAAAAATCACATTTCTGACATATTGCCAGAGTGCATGATAGCAAGTTTATGATACAGTGCCGATTACATCACATTGTGGGAGAATAGACAAAAGTTGAACCAGCATAAATTTAGGGTGGTGCAGACAGATGATATCTGATTTGGTATTAAGCATAAGCCTGCTGTTAGGAAATTAGCTAATCAACATTTTTTTCCACAAAACTGAAAGATGAATTTTAACACAGTCAATGGTATGTGAGATGCAGTCACAGAATTTGCTGCCTTGTATTTATGGGCCTTGGAGCAGCATTTACTGCATCACTGAATATCAGCCCAAGAGAGATAGGGAATATACATGGAATTTAGCCAGGAAAACCTTTCTTCTCATCCAAAACAGCCACAGCAACTTTAAATGGAAGGAGGACTGGAGCAGTTGCTCTGATTTAAATGCAGCTGTATTAATCATACAAAGGCAAACAAAAGTGTAGTTAGCACATGTAGAGCAAGAGATGATGTAAGAAAGGAAGAAGAAGCCAGAGAGAAGAACAAGGTAGGAACAGTGAAGGGCTATCTTAGAGAGCTGTAGATTATGAGATATAATATAGTATGATCAAATGTCTCTAGCTAGTTCGTGATTTGGGGTTTGATGACATTTGCCTGTCTCCCATGCAGAGCTTATTGTTTTCCAGATCTAGTTATACAACAGATTTTATTACATTTGCAGAACAAGGTGTCATAGTAGTTGTTTTTTATTAATTGATGGAGATTGGATCCATCATTAAAATGGAACAAAAATTAGATACTGTTCCTCTAAGAGTCTAAAAATGAAGTTTCTGTGTAAAAGCAATGGGAAAAAAGAATCTGTTGCTATTACAGCACAATACCAATTAAAGCTGGATTTAACAAGTTCTAAAATAATATTGACTATATTGGCACAAGGTAATGTCAAACCACATCATCAATTAAGAACAGAAAAAATAACAGCAAAACTTGAACAAAGTATACAGAGATAATTAATCCTCTAATTAGGATGCTAAAATTAGATTAGGAATTGAAGGGTGAAATGCTTTAATCTTCACTTATCTATGCAGAAGAGTTTCCATCTTTTACTTTTTAAGAAATTATTCATCTTTTCAGTTCTGGTTAATCTGGTTAATGCATTTTTTCCACAGGTATATGACAAAGACTGTAAATCACATGTGCATGCCTGATTTTGAGAAATTTCCTATCTTAGTTTAGGAACGTACCCACTCAGATAAACTGGAGAAGCAAACACATAACGAACATTCTTTGGATTTAGTGCTGAACTGAGTTTCCTGAACTTATGAGGAATTTAAAGCTTTTTAGGATATGTCTGAAAATCTAACCCTTTACACATTTTCTGCTCAGGAGGCATTAGCTTTTTAGCACCAGTTATTATTCAGAATCTTGCTCATGGAAGCTTGTGTCCCATACTTAGATGTCTTCTGCCAAAGACAGAAGTTCACTATTGAAATTACTGGGCATCATCAATCTTTTGTCATTCTTTAAAAAAAAAGTTTCAAAAATAATCAGCTGCAGACCCAGGCCATGAAATCATCTAGAATTAATCACCAGTAGATCCTGTAATGTGAGTCAAGGCTAGAAGTACCATCATATTTCTGGAGAAGGATTAGCGTGAAGAGAAACAGAAAGGAAAGAGATGAAAACAACCAAAGTATTTTCTACAACTTCATGACAGACTTGCACCAGCGAAAAGGTTTCAAGTCAATTTTATCTGTCCCTCAGGGCCACATGAGCCCCTTTCTTAGTCAAAGAGAAAAGACAAGGGATTTGCTGGATCAGTTTTACAATAAGTCACACTTGAAAAACCAGGCTAAGTATCCCAGACTTCAAACCTGCCATGACTGGGATTTGATCAAGACAGAGTAATACTTAAAATGCAAGGCATACCACAAGTTACAAAAAGATAGACTTCCCTCCTGCTACCACCTGCCCCCTGGTGACTATGTCCTGGCTGGTACATAGGCAGGGTAATGGAGAGCAATGGGAAGCAAACTTTTAGGTTTTCTTCTTCAAACCAAATCCAGGAATAAATGTGTTTCAGCTTTTAACTCTCACAAGTTTAAAGCACATCTGTAGTTATTCTCTAAATTAGATAAGGCACCAGGATCAGATACAGTACATTAAAAAAGAAACCCTGTAGAGAAAGGCAAAGCTTGTTCATTCTTATTATGGACCACTTACAAGGTCTTTTTTTGGTGTTCACATCTTTGTTAAGAGTTATTTAATTTATTTTTAAGTTGCACGACTTCTATTGGTGAGTAAAACAAGAACAGCGGGATCCAACTCCTATCTCTGTAACCCTTTCATCTGCCTAGCTGACTGTATTAGCCACTTTCCCTGAATGGAGAATGGGGGAAAGTTCAACAGCAGACTGACATAATAATGAGGACACAAAATATAGATGAAAAGAATACATGCCTAAATGTCTGATGAACTGATATTAGCATATAAATGCAATATATATACAACAGCAGCCTTTGAATTAAACCACAAAGAACACTGTCTACTTGATTAGTTGTTTATTTTTCCTTTTGAGGGAACACATCAGAGCCACAGATTGATACTTTAATAAGGAACATGAAAACCTTTAGTCAAGATTAAAAGGGCTGGTAGTTAGATGTCATAATTCATGGATACTGATTGTGCAGGACTTTGACAAGAACCATTAATTGTCACTGTGTAGCTTCCTTCTGAAGTCACATACTCAATTTAGTTCTAGTTCTTGCAAGATGTGGTAGGATCATTAAAGGAAGCTTGGGGCTAAGCACTGATAATGGGAATATTTTAATATTCTTAGTACTTTCACAAAGGAACAGCATGTCATACATCTGTTCTGTTTATTACACATAAACTCTCTAAAGAAAAAATAATCTTTTTGTTGTCTCCAGTGTTACCTAAGACATTGAGGTGTTAGTGTTTCTGCACTCTTTTGCAAGCCTGTCCTACAGTAGAAATATGAAAAAAATCCCACAAAACTCATAGATGGATTTCATATTTCCTTTGTACCTTTTGGACTAATCTTACAGATTGACTACTCTTTCACAGTAAAAAGAAAAAAAATAAAAACAAGGATGTCTTCTTTCTCGGAAGGTTTCAGGAGTTCTAGAAGGTAAGATAATTTTTTTTTCTCCAATGACAGTCCGAATGGATGGACCCCAGATTGGGAAATTTTCTGTTTAACTTTACATGATTCTCCTTTATTTCTCGTCCAAAGTTGCTTCAGAGCAGTAAAACAGAAACATGGCAGCATAAACAGAGGCTAAATGTGCCCAGGCAGGCACAAAGCAGAGGAAAAATTCAACATGAGCACAGGTCTCAGTGCTCATTATTAAGGCAACAGCAGGGTCAAATAAATAAGCATAAGAAAGGCATGGAGGCAAAGAAGGTTCCCTCAGGCCACTGTGTCCCTCCTGCCTGAAGGACTGGCAGGTTTATTCAACTACAGACTTACACTATCATAAAAACACAAGATAGCATCCACCTCACCTGCCTTTCAGATATCTGAAGCTGTATGTCTAAGTGGCTGCAGGCTTCCTTTGAAGTCCATGGGGAAGAGGGCAGCTTCAAGCCAGTGCATCAGATCTATTTATGCTCTGCTAAGGAAGAGCTTAGCTGTCCTCTCATGGTGCTTGTTTCTTACCCTGTTTTTCCCAAGTCCAGACATATGGTCGAAATAAGGAAGATGGATCTCATTCAAGCATCACTCATTTCTTAACAGCTTGGCTGTTGACCTCAATGAGTTACTATTTCATCCAGTGGGCAAATGTGCATCAGCCTCCATGGAGAGGAACATATACAATTAAAAAACTCAGCTAGTGTGTAATTAAATAGAAGTAGCTTAACTAACAATCCACCAGAAGTTTTCATTCAGGTAGTCTTACTTCCACTTTCATTTTGCTAACTAAATGCAGATGTTTGCTAATTAAGATCACCTTTCAGTGTTTTAATGGATTAATATAAATACTGTCACTGTTACACAGGACCACTTCCAGTCTTGCTTCAGACAGATATTGAACTCAGGATCTGGCTCTATGCCTCAGTAAAAGAGGTTTTTGCTTTTCCTTTTCTTTACCCTTTTCTGTTTTGAGAATGAGTGTGAGCTATTTTTCAAAGTGAGACAATAAAACTGGTATTATTTCAGGATGCTTCAAAATGGAAACTAATTCACTCTTCATAAAAAAGGAAACAAAGCCCTAGAAGAAGGTTCAGCACTACAATATCCCCTGAGGTTGGCCAATTACTTTTGGTTGATTTGGAAGATTCAAATCCTGCTTTGTTTACAACTCATTCTATATTATCTAACACATTATTGCTGTTGACATCACATTAATTAAATAAGCACAGAGACAGATTGTTCCAGCTCTTGAAAACAGAATGAATGAAAGACCCCACAAGAACAGATTTCTCTTCCTCACACATTGCAAACACCAGATCAGAGCTAGAAGTATTTCCTGTCACAAATTAAATTGGTACCTACCAATCTTTCAGCATCTGAGCAATTTATGTTTTGATTACACACAGCACATGATAAATTAAAAACTGCCAGAAGTTTCACAAAGGCATTCCTGGAGCTAGTAACCGCTTCCTGTGTATCTCTCTCTCTCAGATCACATACACCTCAAAGGGAATTAGTGGACTCAGAGGTCACAGGAAACTTGTATATGAGGAGGGAGTTCACTCTCAGAAGCCCCTGAGCAGCACTGATTCCAGACTGGAGTCATGTCCTCCTTCCTGTACCCAGAGGAGTTGATTTAGAGCAGTAAAGAAGAAACGTATCTGGGAGAAAAATCACAGAAAGCAGTTTCTAGATAGTGAAAACCATCCCATTTAAATGTTTACACATTGACACTTTGGTGCCCTAGGACAGCTAATCTAGGTACACTTACCATTCAATGGCTACTCACTCATCTATTAGTTCTTGATGCCACCAATGGAAAACGGAGTATTTCCTTTGGTTCCTGCAGACTGTGAAGGCTGCTGCTGATATCCCGTTTGGGATCAATAGTAAAGCAAGTACCTTGTTGGGCTACACTGTTCTTAACCCCTCCCACTCAGCAAAATCCACCCAGAGCAGGACTGCTAACATTTTGTCTCCTGCTGAAAAATTACAATTTCTCTCCTCAGTATTCTCACAATGAAAATTTTTTCCTTCCACATACTGATTACAAGAACCAGAATAACTGCAGATGTTTCTGTTGCACACCTTTTTCACATTTCCTTTTATGCACATTTTGTCCGAAATCGATCCCCTTCTCCCAAGCTAACACACCATCTCTTGCCCAAGGAACTCCCTCCGTGACCTCTGTATCTCCAGACGCTCGGTTGTAATGGATGCACTACAGAGAGCTCATTCGTTTCATATAAATGGACTATGGGAGCACCTTGGAATGACCACACATATTTCAGGTGTGCTATTAATATCAAATAAACTATTTTAACACATCCTTAATCTTTCTTTAATAATCCATTCTAAGTAAATTATCTTGAAGCAATGCTGGGCTATGATTGATGGGTCTCTATAAAATCTCGCTCTTGGCTCAGCACAAAAGAAATACCCTACCAATTACCACAAGCTCACCCTGGATATTCAAACCAGCTTCTTGAAGAAATAAAAGGATGGAAGAGAGACTGATATTCCTGAAAGTAGTTCAGTGAGTCTTGTGTTCTCTATGAAACAAGATAGATGCCTTCCTCTGCCTGCTCACAGTGCTAACTAACCCTGTATATGCATCACCAGAGTTATCACCAACTGCAGCATCACTGTACATGAAGTACCAGCACTTCCATGCAAACATCCCTTATCAGAATTGTATTTGCACATCTATACAAGGTGACTGCTTTAAAGGCATGGACATTTACTGGAAGAGCCTGTGCCCTATGCTACTTGAATTATTGATCAATTACAAACAGATTACTAACAACTTTGAATAGTTAAAACGTTATAATAAATCATGTAGATAAATAAAACATGCCTAGGGTGAAAAATCTTCTTTCCCTCTTCTTTTTTCTGAATGCACTACAAGAAGCATGGCACTAACCTATTTATAGTAAGGCTACCCTCTAAAAGTCCAAAGTCAATATTTAAAAAGTTAGTGGTCTTTTCAAGTAAAAAGAGCACTTCCTCAGGCTTTATTATCTCAGCTGACAAAACAGACACTTCTAATAAGTTTCCCCTACAATATCTATGCCTCTGAAAAAACTCATCACAAATAATTGGCAAATATGGTGACAAATTGCTTTTTTATTCCTTCTAAAGTATTTTCTTCCAGCAATTTTAACAAACACAGAATTCTTGAAAAATGCAGTTACATTATCTAGCAATACAAATCACAGTGCCCTAATCCAGCAAAGGCAACCGAATAACAAAAAGAAATAAATTACGTCAGGTAAGGTAAGTCAGTACCTGAGAAATTAGTGTTGCTAACCTATATTTCAGCATTAGTATGTTTCTGATTTCACAAGGAATTTCTGTACTTCATTGTAGCTTAATTATCAAACAGGCCCCTTTTTCCTTCCTCAGAAGGAAAACGCTTAGATTCTGGTTCAAAGACTTCCAATGCCTAAAAAAAAAATAGAAAATGTGAAGTTTAAAAAATACTCAAGATCCTAAATAGTTTGCTGGATCAAGGCCCTATTGCTCATGCCTTCATGTATCAGTTTTCATGTATCATGAAGGGAACTCCTTCATGTATCAGTTTTCTCTGCCTGCTACTTTACTTTGCTCTCCTAAAGGGTAAACTGAATTTTACTCACTGAATAAGCCACCAAATCTGGGTGGTCCCTAAAATTTTATCAGAGTCATTGTCTATAGATAAAGGAATGTGTAGAACATGAAAGAAAAAGGTTAATCCCCCAGATGAAATAGCTGGCTTTCTAATTTCCAATTATAAAGATAAGTCTCTAACCTTGCTGACTGGAAGTGAGTTGGCAAATACTTGAAATAAAAAATTTGACATGAATTTGCAAGGACCAGTCATTCTTATTTCCTCCCAAGCCACATCAGATTGTGCACTGTGAAACCAGGATTAATCAAATCTAGCAGAAGTCACAAATCTCTTATTTCACTATGATGCTGGTTTCTTAGAAACTCAACAGAGTATTACCAATTGTACTTTACTGTTTATTTTATTTTCTCCAGACCATAACCCAGGCTCAGCAAGCTTCACATTCTTTCAACTCAAATAGCAGTCTCTTCAATGGAAGATAGCTTTCTCTTTATTCCACATACCTCTGAGTCTACAAATAAATGCCAGTGTGGATACCACTACAGAAATGTTATCACCACTCACATTGCTACAGATGCTTCTACAGTTACAGAAGAACAGTAGTAGGACAACAGTATTTACACACCTCTGGCACAGAAACTGCCCTAATTTCAGTGTCTTCCTAGACACTTCAAGGCTGTGCCCTTGCAGAAGTAACATAATTCATCCCAAACTTTAAAGCATTTTGAAACTCAGAATAAATATATATGCTGTAACTCAAGCAAATATTATGCAAGTGTGACTTCCACTACTTATTCGCAATTGCTCATGCAAGAGGCAGACTCAAAGCTGGAGCTGTCAATATTGACTGCCAGTGCCAAGAAAAAACCACACCAACGCTGCTGAGAATATCAAAATAAAAGAAGACTTCAAGCCTTCACCAGGACAAGTAAAGCCACAACAGAAGCCTTCCCCAGCAATGCAACAGACATTCTCTCTTGCTGATAGAAGTCCTCATTGCCTAATCTTTGAAGGGTTTTGACAAAACACTGGGCAGTAATAATTTATCTTGTCTTACTCTAGTCATGATCATCACTTCTCTATCCAAGTTGATCTGTATGGGATGGTTAAATAGATGCAGCTTAAGCTAAGTGGCCCTTTTGGCACTCAAAAGGGGAGGATTTGTCTGATAGGCAAAAGGCATGTGGCTGAGCAGGCCTGCAGGGGCTTGCTAAGGAGGTCCCTTTCAAAAACTGAAATAGGTTAAAGGAGCATGAAGAATGCTTTCCTCCTGATGCTATAGATAGTAAGACAATAGCAGGTTGCTACAAACACTTAGTGTTTTTTCCTATTCTCAGGGAATGCAGAAAACTCCGAAAGTGCTTGTACGGCCACTCAGACATTACTGCCCAAAAGTATTTGTCCTCTCATACACATAGAGGGAGGGACACGTTCATAAGGAAGCACAGATTAGTATTATCAATGTATGTTAACATGTTAACAGCTACACAATGTGGAGGATTTATCAGGAAACTAAAGTATTCTCTTCGTATGAATGCATAACAAACAGTCTGTGCCTAGAAGAATTTGTATATCAGTATATAAGCAAAATAAACAAAAAAAACCAAGCAAAAAATAAACTAAAAGGAGGAACACAGACTGACAATGAGTCTGTGGAATTTGCTATATCAGCATACTATTTATGTCATCATCTCTTTCTGTAACCTACTACCAATGTTAAATCACACCTCTTTTTTTTAAGACTACAATTAGGGCCCCTTTAATGATTTAGGGGATTATGTGCAACTTCAAGGATGCAACAAAAGAGGAAAAACCTTCTAAACACTGGAAGAAATTGGACCTTATTTTCAAACAAATGTTTCTGACTCTTCAGCGAATGGAAAACAAAATATCAAATACTGAATATCTCTGAAGATGTCAGCACTTTGACATTAATTTCATGAAACTGTCAAACTGAGTCAAACACACATCACTAATCTCCATATGGATTCCTGTTGTTACATTTCAATAAACCCCATGTGGATTCCTTCATTCACTTGGCAAAGGAAGGAAATACTTTCTTGCAATATATTGGTTTTTAAGAAGAAGAATGATTTTAACTTTAGGATTGCTAGTTAGTCTCAAAATAGCATAAATTATCTTATCCAAACACCATTTACACAAAAGGAATATGAAGTTCTATCACTTAAAATTTGTGGCTTCTGCTAAGATTTGTAAAAGCTATGCAAGACATCAGGGAGTCCTCCAAAAGCTGTTTTAACCAAACTGAGCTGAAATAATTCACAACTTCAGTGCTTTGTTCCACATCCAGAGCTGGAAAGTCAGTCCAATCTCTCAAGACAGGTTCCAGCACTGTGAGAAGACTAAGAGCTACTTTACTGATGCCACCAACAGTACAGAGAGCACAAAGCCAGGCAGTTCTCAGCAGGCACAAGTCAAACCAAGTGAAATCCCAGTCAGACATCAGGTAAAAAGCTTTGGCACAGAGATGGTGGAACACTGGGACAGGTTCCACAGGGAGGCTGTGCAGATTCAATCCTTGGAGAAAGCCCTGAGCACAAAACTGGCTCTGCTGTGGGAGGGAGCTGTAGCTGGTGGCCTGTAGCCATCCCCTCCAACCTAAATAGTCCATGAATCTGTTCACAGCATGTAACACAAGGGAAGAGAAATGAAGAGAAGGAAACACCTTACCAGTCAGCTGGACATTTTAAGGGAAAAAAAAAAGTGGCCTTACCTGAAAAACATAAGAGAAAGCAAAATGTTAACAATTCATCAAAATCAGGAAGGTGATGAATTGTAGTAACTCTTTGTACATGAACAATGTACAATTATGCATTCACAACATTGCAACCATTTCCCCCAGTATGTTGAAACTGTGTAAAAGAAGACACAGCTATACTGAAATGCATACCAGGGTCTCCCTACAACTGCACCTCCTGCAGCTTATACCCACAGCTCAGGGAAAATAAGTTTATCATCTGTAGGTTCTGTGACCTGAACGTTTTCATACTCACTTCCTTACTATTTCAATTTCATCAGACATGTGCCAACATTTCTTGTAGACAATTTTACCTTCAGTCCCTGCTGAGGATCTGTCCACTAATGACCATAATGAAACATGCTTTGTGTGAGAGCCTGTTCATTTATTTTCATTCCTGTGAGTGCCTTCAGAGACCAGTGTTGCAATCACGGCTACTTACTATTTAATTCCCAGCCAAATTTATGGCCAAATTGAAAAATGGATGCATGCTGCCTGATGCAGGATGCTTTTGTCTGAAGTGTCCTCATGGAATCATTATACTTGCATTAATCTTTAATCTGCAATTAAACAATCAGTTCTATGTAAAAGATAGCTGCAAACAGATCTCCTGAATGTGTACTAGGCAATATATCTTAATGGATGTATGCGTGCTGTCGAGGGTCTGCAATTAGGACAACATCCATCACTGGACCCCAGGTCAGCAAAAGGTTAGGAGAAAACCAAACCTCCCCAAGGTGCTGAGCATCCATCCATGCTACCTGTCCTGCTCTAGGGCTGTGCCTGCAGCAGTAGAGAACATCGACAGAAGAGCCAGGTGGGGGTGGGAAAGGAGATACAATGGATTAAGGCATGGCCTCGCTGATAAATCTATCTTGGCAGAAGATGCAACCTGCTTTGAATCTGTTTCTTTCCAATTAAGAGACCTGCTTCCAGCTTGGGCAGATGCTTAATTGGAGACTCAGTCTGCCAGGCAGGCACCAGAGCCATGATCATTAACAGGTAGTTTGAAGCCATTAAGGTGCTCCTGCTTGTCAATTCCCCTCTCGTATACCACTGGCATAAAGAAATGCATCTTCCTCCCCATGGCAGCAAGCTCACCTTGTTGGGAGATTTGCACATGTGTGTCCTGCAAACACATCTTTGGTTTCTGGGGCTGTGAAGTTATTACATTAACACCCAAGGCATGTGATTCAGCAGGGAATAAAAGGGGCCTTCCTGCCTGGTGTCAGTGTAATGTTAGAATGGTACCAAATGGCTTCAACAATAGGTAAGCAGAAGGGCATCTGTTTCAGATTTGACTAAAATTGTATAATTAGATCTTGGTAAGAGATCCGTCTGCTCATGTGTGGTTTTATCAAATGCTTTTGCCTAATCCATACCAGTTTTCAGACCTCAGTGGACACCATTTCTGATGCAAACATGGGCACAACCCTAAGAAACTCTACAACTGTGCAGAGCATTCTGTATGAATAGAAGACTGCACCAATACAGCAGGTTTTTAATTATAAGCATGGGGAAACAAAACTACAGTGATACCCATGAATGCTGTCTTATTACAGGACATTTGTCCCTTGCCAGTTTTAGTCTTAATAATTCCCTCACTGGTGGTAGGGAAAGAAAAAAAAAAAAGAGTAGCACCTACTGGATTAATGTCAAGCAGTGAGATTCATTTTGTTTTATCTTACAAGGGTATCCTGACAAAAATTCACAACTGTCTCATTTAATGATGTAAAGAATTCACTACCATGTACCATTTGCAGCTTACAAATTAGCCAATCTCGACAAATATACCCTAATTAAGGGCAAGAAAGTAAAAGGCACTTATTGATTGCAAGGTCTTAAGCACCAGAAAACTGATTAAATATATGTTGTTAAGGAGTTAATAAATTAATTAACTCTGCTATGCCATGCTCCATGTACACACAAGGCTATGGTAGCTAAATGGCAATTCAATGCTATAGTCTTCAATTATTTCCAGTGGGCTAATAAGACAAGCAATTAGACCATTGTCTTCACTTCAAACCACAGCATTAACACACCCACTTGTGCAAAGGAATAAAAGAGACCCATCAGGTGGGGACAAAACTACTATATATAAAATATTTTGCAAATAGAAGACCCATTTGTTTAAAGAGAAGTCTAAGTCAGCTGCTACTTAAAAAGTTTAGCATTTTACAGCTGCACAGTGATCACAGGAACGTCATAGTTAAGATCCACCAGGAGAGAAAAAATTCCTACTTAAATATATAACTTTTTTAATGGATTCTATCCCCAAGGTAATGCAGACCATGACGGACTATGATAACTGCAAAATGATTAACCAAGATCCTTCTTTTCTCCCAAATTGACTCTTCAACAACATGCTGCTCATGGTTTGGTGAGCAGGATGATCATCCTAACACAGAAAACCTAGGGCCAGGTGCCCTTAGAGAAGTTACAGATTGGAAACATAGGCAGTTGTCTTTTGCAAGGTTATGCAGATGCTAACATGTGTCCTCCCTGTCCTAGATGGTATGTGGGTGCTGCTGGGCAAGGAAAAAGGGAAGCCTAGCACCCTGCACCCATACACCAAGGGCAGGGCAGTGGTCCCTGCCTGAGGAGCTCGCTGCCCCAGCTAGATGCAGCTGGATGGGAAATCACAGGGTGTCCTATGAGCCATGGCATGGGGCTGCCTGAGGCTTGATCTCCATATCAGAATTGATGCTCAGGTTGAGTAAGAATAATCACATAAATGAAACCATATACTTACTACTTTACCTCTCTTCCTACATCCGAGTGATGTTGTACTGCACTTATCACACTTCCATGCTGCTTTATAAAGTACTAAAAGAAGATATGGCTTTCACAAAAATTTCTCATTTTTTCCTTTGCTTCTAGAATATATACAATTGCAGAAAGGGATCAGAAAATGGAGGGATGTTTCATAACTTCCCTATGAAGTAAAAAAATCACCTATCCTCTTCCTTTTCTCTTTGCTCACACATACACACAAGCACAGCACACGCACTCATGATGTAAGGTCATGGAACAACAGGCCTCTGGAGATCACCTAAATCTACCTGCCTCATGGATTTGCCTGAGAGGGGTTTATTATGCCTACTAGCAACTCCCAGCCATCCTTGTTAAATCTTGTAAAGGTATTCTTGGATTGTGGTGGTGCATCCCCTACCCCTGTCCTTAGATCATACTCAGACCTCATCTCAGAAGCTCCCTGATAAGTCTTTACCAAACCATCCAAGTGGTGAAGCATCCCTTCAGCTGTAGGACATTGCCTGATCATATCAAGAGCTCTTGCATGGTAGAGATGGGAACAATCAGAAACACCAGCTGTCCAATCAAGGTGGGAAACGAAGGATAAGCAATTAGCCTTGAAATCCTGGTAAACCATTTACCAGTCCAAGTGGAGTAGTACCATTGTGAATTGTGGCCCAAGTGGAATGGTATCATCTTGCTGCGCTTTGGGAAAAAAGCCCGGTAGTTACTGACTCGGGTTATGGCCAGAATGGAAACTTACTGATGACCAGATCCAATCATCTTGCAGCCCTATAAACAGCGGTCCTAAGTGAGGCCCTCTGAGCTCTCCTGGACTGCAGCAGGCTGGGCCAGCACCTCCCTCTGAGTGGGACACCTCTCAGAGCTCATGAACCCTCCAGCTTCCGATATTCAAACTGTCACTGATGATGAGGCCTAGGCTAATACTGCTCCCAACACACAACTCCATGCTCCTTGAGGTGCAACACTTGCCTGTTGGGAAACGCAAAGGGAATTTGATGTGAGTATTTCACTGAACCTGAGGGAAATTTTTGTTAGATGTCTTTATATGCAGAGGAATAGGTGTACACATCATTTTACCTGTGTGTATATGAATTGATTATGGTATGAATGTTACCATCTCAAATCTATAGTTAAGACACTTATAATTGGTAGTTAGCCCTATCGAACTGCTTTGTAAAGGGTAAAGCACTCAGTGATTAAGTGCTGCTAAACTCTTTTGCACCTTTATCTGTGCATCCATATCCTTTGTACCCTTACCCCCTTCTGCATTTCGAGCTTCCATGTAAATCATTGCAAATTGCTCCTAATTTGATCTTCCTTTATATGCTTTAACCTGTGTAGTAAGTAATAGAGTTAACCTTGAAATCAAACTCTGCAAAGCTGCATTTTCAAAAATATATGTTAAACCCTATAATTCTCAGTTATTCGCATATTTATTCTTCCTCCTTCTCCCGTTTTCCCCTTCACATAAATTATGAAGCTTTACACTGAGCCATGCTGCATATCCTTAGCAATAATGGGCTTGCTCTAAGAGTACTTCACTGCTTTGACAATGCCAAATTTAGAGTGAAGCATGTGTTGCTTTGCAGCTGTCAGTCACACAGCACTCTCCTTTGAGGTCTATAAATAAGCACAAAGTGACGGGTGGTCATCTGAACAACACTTTGTGCTTCTGTATACAGCTCAGCAGTCTACACAATTTTAACCAGGGAGCTGCAAGGATAAGGAGAGGAGATTTTTTTTTTTCCAATCAGGTTAAAATGTTTCAAGTGGCCCATTTTCACTTTCTGTATACTTCTGAAAGATGACTAGGAGTCAGTATGAGAGATTAAGCTCTGTTGGAGGTGCACTGTATTCATAATATATTAATAACCAAAAATGTCTCAATTTTGGTTTTACACTTGCAGTAGACTAAACTACAAAAGGACACAGAGTTGAGAATGAAAACTGAAGGAGGTGAAAATGGATTACTCTCCAGTAGTAGAGGACCTTGGAAAACTGTAAGAATGAGGTTCTGTTTGAAAAATACTGTAAACCAGTTGTTGCTGAACAAATTTCCACAATGAAAAACTGCCTCTATGCACTTAGCATTTTAAGCTCTAGGATAGTCCTACAAAAGCCTGTGAATGAGTTACAGTAATGGAAGGAAAGAGGTGCTACTAATGAACAAATTTCTTACTGGACTATGTCAAAGAAAAAGTATTTTTAAAGGATTGTGATAATTCAGATTTTTCTGGCTGCTTTGCTATTATACCCTTACTGTGCTCCCATCTGTGACTAGGAGACTCACTGAACTGAAAATATATGCAAGATGCACTTTCAAAAATCTGAAGACCTAACATTACTACAAAACAGTGGCTTGATGCATATTCTGCTTCCTTACATAGGCTTCTGATTTCCTTTACCAGGTACTGAAATTCTACAGCAACTACCTCCACTAAGTATTTCTGCAGGCTAAGCAAATACCAACCAAATTTTGAAACTGACTTGATATGGATTCAGATATTATTTTACACATATTAACTAAATATTCAAACCATAAAATATATGCCCAATGACCAGAAAAAATCCAACTCAAAACAACCAAAAAACCAAACCCCAAACCCCCCTTGCTCTTCTGTACCTTTATTTTGCAACTGCAAGTGAAGAGGAGAAAATAATTAACTTTTATAGCAGCAATAACAAAACAAGATCACACAATTAAAAAAAAAAGAATGGAAAAGTAAAAAAAAGGAGTAAAACCGGAATCAGAAAAGTACTCTATGGATCCTGAAATCTATGAAGGATTGGTCATTGCTGTAGGTTGTCCACAATCTGATGAGGTGCTTGCTAATGTAAATTTTGGCCATTTCATCATACTGTGCAAACATGTTTTACATGCTGCTGGGAATTGTCTGCTATCACCAGCTTTCCTAGGAACGATGAAACCCCCAAAATTCTTAGGTCTAAGGCTCTTAACAATTCATAGCTCTCTTCAAATGTCATCCTCTTGTCTGTCAACTTCCATTTGTAATTTTTCAGAAACATTTCAGAAACAAAGTACCCCCAACAGAATAAGAAATTAAGGACCTCTTATAACAGTTACACAGGTGCTCTACTAATATTACCACCCTTCCACCTTCTGACACCACATAATTTTTTGTACTGCCATCAGCTATTATCAGCTAGTGGAAATACAGAGTATATAAACATATATGAACCACAGACACATAAAAAGTGCCATATGTATGAGTTCAGGAAACTTAATGTCCAAGGAAAACGACCAGGGAAATAAACACTAGGAAGGGAAAAGGACAATAAAGAAGGCAAAAGTTATTTATTAATTTAGGGTGCTCCAGTCTTCTGTGTCTGAAGACAAAGATCATGCATTGTAAATGGAACTAACACTCAGAAATATGCTACAATTCTTGTATGTTCTGTGTTTTTTTCCATTGCAAAAGTATAATCTATAGATAATCTATAGATCAGGGATCTGGCTAGATCATAACTTCAGTGGAAGGTGAAGCTTGCATTTTTCTGTGGGTCATGGATTTTTATATCCTTTGCTTGTGGTAGGTAAAAGAATGAAATATAATTTACCTGTATGATCTCTCTCTGACATTAGAAGTAATGATTTTTTTTTTCCTGGGGAATGAAGCCTGAGGAACAAAACATAGCACAATGTGTATTCATTTATATTTCACTGGAAAACATTATGAGTGTGAGTGAAAGTGAAAACAAGACAAAAAACAGACACAAGAAAATCTCTGATTTGGGCTAACTTTTTATACTGCATCTTCAAGAATGTCACAAAGATTGGTCTGTTGATGTGTAGATGCTGCACCTACAGGCATTAGCTATGCAGAGAAGCCATCAATTAACATGCTCATCATTTGGCATTTGAAAGAAGTCACAAAATGTAAATAGGAAGGCATGATATATACCGTGATGTCAGTTCCGTCTTGTATTTTTCCTTTACTTGTAATACACCCCTTAAAACTCAAAGAAGCCTATTTTAGCAATCTCGTCATTAACTTCCCTAAAGAAAATAAAAGCAAGGGAGGGGCAGCTCGCTATTCTTCAGGGTTTCTTTTCTTCTGCACAATTTCAAAGTTCCTAACAACCTTTCCCCCCATACAGTCTACTGCCATTCTTTAGATGTCATTGAAACAATGTTAATATTTGTAGCTGGGTATGACACTCAGCCACCAGGAGCAAAGCTATTTGGCACTGTAATGCAAATGACTGCATTCATCAAATGAGCTTTGTTAGTTATTCATTGTGCTCCTTATCATTCCTTTCCCAAACCCCAGTGCTTCTGCATTGTGCACAGAGGTGTGTCTACAGCAACATCCCCGCTGTAAAACCCACCCTTATCGGGCAGAGCAGGGTGCCACCGGAGTGACCTGCCAAGTCACTGTGTCCCCTCTCCTTCCCTCACCCTTTTGTGCCCAGTGCTGCTCTTTGTCCTCATCCACGGGATCTGTCTCCCCCTGCTCAGATCACTGTGCCAGACCCTCTCCCACAGCTGAAAGAATGATTTGCAATGAAAGAGACTCTAGAGAGGTGGGTAATTTCCTCCTTCTTTTACCCCAGCTCCTCATTTTCCTCTGAAATCAACTGCACCAACCAACTTTCTGCAGAGGTGGGCTTTTAAAAACAGCTACAGCAACAAAACTGCCCAAGCCCCTGTGTGTATTGTGGCAGCCCAAAAGGCTTGCACAGATGGAAAATGGTATTGACAGGTTTGGAAAGGGACAGACACGGACTCTTATGCAGGCAGACACTGGGGGCGTTTTTTTCATTAAATCTTTCACTGCTTAACACAGTTCAACATACCATTCTGTACCTCCAGAGAAAAGCTTCTGGGGGATGGAGCCAGAGATTAATCCCTCTATAATTTCTACTGCACTGGCAGTACTAACTGCCAAGGGATTTTGGGGAAAGATAATGGCACTGTTAACTCATAACCTAGGTGTAAAAGTGATCTTAATAAAACTGGGATGGTTGAGGCCCCATCAATAACCACCACACACCAATTTTATTGGATGTAACAGATGCAATCTGTTTGATGTGGTACAGGAGGCTCATCCCAATATGGTAATTAATAGTGGTTGGGGAGCCACTCAAAAAATTGTATACCACAACAGTGAAGCATCTGGGACAATCCAGTCAGTTTAACCTCTAAAGCAAACTAAAGATGTGAAAAGAGCTTCTGTGTAAAATTGCATTTTACACAGAAGAAAGATCCAGATCAGTAAGAGGACAGATCTGGACCTTTCTTCAGTGTAAAATGCAATTAAGCAGGGTATAAAAACCTGTGTATAATTAAACTAGTTTGGAATGATTCTGCAGATATTCCATAATTAGTGTTTGTATAAGAACAGATTTTCTGTTTTGCAAGAATCAGCAGATAATCAGTAGTTGATTGTTAACCTGAGAAGATGCTGATCCCAGCATAATTATTTTTACATATACCTACCCTTCCATGAAAACATAAGTAAGAGACAATTTCTTTAGCCAAAGAACAGGTGTAACAACACAAGGCATAATAAGTTGTTCCCAAACAAATCCAATTCTATTTTTCTGTTTGTATCTTCAGCAGAGTTGTTATTCTTTATTTTGGAGTATGGAGGGGAAGATGTAGAAGCACTAATTTCATGTTCTTGGCACTGTACATTATCTTGAGCAAAACTTTCCTATACTTTTTTTTCCCCTGGTACTTCCTTGTCACAGATCAAGATTACTCTATTAGGCTGATGGATGCTTTGATATTACAGTTAGGGTAAATAGGGAAATAGACTAGAGTATTACTATTACATGCCCTGTGTAATGTACTTACAGATGCTTTATCAACAAAGTGCAAGGTTTCTATATCTTCTTGTGGAAGAGTACACAAAGATTTGTAGGAGTTAAAGGCTAAAACAGGAACAGAATACTAGGAATTTATTAGTGTGATAAAGAAAATGGGAGATATTTAATACCCTGATACAAATTGCTTTCACTGGAATCCTTTATGCTTCTAGTCACCTGTTCTCTCAAATTTTCATGAGCCCTCTTACCTTCTTGATTCTTCAATTTGCTTTGCACTAATGGAGCAAGAGTCTTCATCAATGGTAACTAAAATTAGGTTTATTCTAGCTTCTTTTAAAGTTATCTATGCATTTTCTGTGCCCAGGTTGTCACGAAGGCCAGCGGTATCCTGGCTTTTCCAGCAATAGTGTGGCCAGCAGGACTTAGGGCAGTGACCATCCCCCTGTACTCAGCGATGCACATCAAATCCTGTGAGNCTTAAAAGAAATGCAGCTATGCCATTCAGAGACATGGTTTAGTGATGGACTTGGCAGTGTTAAGCTTACAGTTGGATTCAATGATCTTAAAGATCTTTTCCAACCTAAATGATTCTAGGAATTTATGAACAGTCAGTATTAAGGAATCAGCAATCAGTTTCTAAAAGTATTTCCTAGACTTTGATAATACCTGTTGTTATTACTAAGTTTGTTCCCATTTATGATCTTGTGATTAGGAGAGCAGTTCTAAGGTAGCAGAGAATTGATTTACAATAATGATAAAAAATATAGCCTTTAAGGCATGCCTGTGTTAGCTATGCTATGTATTTTTATTAACTATCATTTACAGAGTTTCTTTCTTCTTCCTCTCATCTTTTTCCAATCATGTAAAATTCACCACTGTGTAGAACACCATTCAAAGCTTGGACACTTTTTCAGGCTCTTTCGCTAGGACATATAGACCATTATCAGAAAAAAAGTGTCAAATGCCCTCTGTCACCTTCAGTCAGCTGCCAGGAGCTGGAGATGTAACAAGCTTCATTCCTACAACTGGTTGTGGTGCGATAGCACTAGGACAGCATTTTGGGAAAGATTGCTCAGGTGTGTCTCAAAGATACCACTTTCCAATTAAATTTGGTTGGCTCCATCTAACAGGGTTTAAGACTGAAGTGTCCACAGAACACTAAGAAAATTGCTGAAACTGCTTGAAATTCAATTGTGATAAATACCTAACTCTGGATAAAAGTCTTTCAAAATCCTGGACAAAAATACCTGAAAACAGGAAAAACAGTAAGAAGTATAGAAACACACAAAACCTACTCTGTCCAAAGCCAACAACATACTTTGCATTTATGTAAAAAACACTGACTAGAAGAAACTACTTATCAATTTATACAACATTCATCATGTCTGTACCAACTCTCGTGACTTTTTTAACTACACTTCTTACACAAAACATCACCACTGGAGAGACACCTAGGAAAAAGGAAAAGTTGTTTATAACCCTGGTTTACTGAATTAGTAAATGACACAGAAAACAATCTAGCTGCACATTTTTTACCCTTAAAAGGAGATGTAAATGTATTATAGTGCAGAAAAATCTAAAGGTGTACTTTCTGCAGTGAGAGGTAAAAACCTGAAGCATTAGATACTCTCTTAGTAGAGGAAAAAAATCTTTCAATTGGCCACAAACTCCATAGCACAGAAGATTAAATTTCAGTAGAAAATTATTAAATCAGCAGAAAATAAAATTGATCGTTCCCATGCATACTGCAAAAGCAGTATTTTACTGAAAAGACTGAATACCTCAAATACAACATAAAAGCTTGCCATAATGACAGATAGTTCTATTAGAAAAGGTACTGAGTGCATAATTAACCAGTGCTAATACCTATCTGAATATCTGAAAAGAAGAAAAATTTATTCAAGTGGAATATAAACTATTAATCAAAGCTGGGGAAAAAAAAATAAAGAAATTGCTGCACTCAAAACATGCACTAGTCGGGCTATGTTTATGATCCTTTGACAGAAATGTATAAATAGGAAAAATTTACCACTCATTCACTAGGGACTAATGAAGCAGAACTAAGATCACACATTCACCATCACTCAAGTGCAGAACATTTGCAGCTTCTCAATTTTATGTGGAACTGCCTGCTCAAGTCACACATTCTATAATAAAGGTCATATTTTTTGTTTCAGTCTAAACAGTAAACTGTAATTGGCTCAGAAGTTTCATTTTTCTTTAACTAATGTTAATTTAATGAGTATTTTCTCCACATTCCTGGATATAGGACTTTGCTTTCTCAGTTTCCCAGTATCAATCATTTACATATAGTAAGGCAAAAATGTAATATTTAATTGAATTTTCCTGTTCTGTAAAATGACTTATATTCTTTGATAAACAACCATAGCTCTCAAATTTAGTATTTTTTATAGCAGTTTGCAAAAATAAGGAAAACCGACCCTGCTATGTCCATACTATCTTAGCTACTCAACTATTTAGCTGCAAATGTGAAAACAGTATCATCAATTTTAAAAAATGTTTCTTGAGCTGAAATATCTGTAAAGGACAATCAGAAGTTTATACTGTGTAAACAGGTGCAAGTAAGGTCTAAATTCTCAAACAACGGCAAGTTTCCAATCCCTGAATGTTCACTTGGAGTAACACAAGCTGCATTACTTTGCAGCCAATAGAGGCATATGGACAATATTCCTGAATATACTCTCAGCTCTGAAAGTTGTTACACTTGCAACTGTAAACATATTTTGGAATTTTTAGCATCATCTTATTCTGTGTCTAGTATTTTCTAGAAGCTGTTTGTGAATGAAATATGAACTGGGGAGATTTGAAGTATTTCCCACTAATTTACTTCCTCGGAGGTCCTAGCAAAAATGCTGCCCTGCAATTTTAGCCAGGTGATTATCCCTGATACATTATTTTCTTCCTAATTTACTTACACAGCCTATAATTCACTTAACAAAGATATTAGTGTGTGAGTTATTCTATGAATGCTAAACAGATTTAAAACTACGGGCCTGTTTCTAAGAAGTGGAAACAAATTGTACCTTGTACTTCCAGCAGCGTGTTAGGAAAATATTCTCTGGAGTTCTGACTCTGTTCTTCAAATGGATTCAACATCCTGGCAATCTATAAGAAGTATAACTTTTTTTCATGATCTAAACATAGACCTCCACTACTCTTACAGAAGTGTCCTTACTGGAAGGTTTAATTCTGCATATTGTTTTTTGTAATCATACAGACAGCTGAAAGGACAAAGAGAAAAATATCTTACAGCAACTGGTCATGAACTGGTCATGAATCTGGATCAATTTTATTTTCTGCTGGTTTGATAATTTTCTACTGAAATTTAATTTCACTCTGCCTACAGTTGCATATCTGGAAAGGGATGACCAATACAGACCTGTTGAACAAAGGTAACCATGAGACTAGCTTGCTTATGGATCATCCTCTGATCCCTCAAGAAAAAAGAGAGAGCCCTGTCACTACTGCAACCAGTGTCACATCCTGCTCCACAGAGGCCAGGGTGATCCTGTCTTCCTTCTGCACAGGCTGAACAAAAATCATGCAGGGTGAGGCAAAGCAATGCTGCATTTTTTTCTTTAATAGCAAGGTAAAAAACCTAACTGCCCACCAAGAAGAAATAACCTACCCCTGGAACAATATTCACAGTACTTTAACTGAGGACAGTAAAGATTTTTGTCCAGAATGGTGTACATCCTAGCAATGCCAGTGTAATTCATATTATTCAAATGACTATACGTGTGCTGGGGAGTAGAAAGCAAGCTAGTCAATCAGAATTCAATAGTTACCAGTAGCGAACACATCCATGCCAAACATATCAAATCTCTCACTAGAGGAAGAGAACTAGGAACCATAAAAAACCTTTCGCTTGACGTGGGTTGAGGAACATTTTCACAACATTTTGTACAGTTGACATATTTCATTGTGGATGAACTGGTAAATAAATCTTATGGAATTGCTCATATCTTTAATTCTTTTACATCTTTTAATTGTTGCAAAGGCACAAGCAACAACACCTCTGATACTCTAACTTTGTTTCACCAATGAACAAAGATTGATATGGCAGTCAGGGAATCAAATTAGAAGGAAGAGACAGGAGTAAATATTCTGTCAGTGTTGTTCAGTGTTCCTGTGCAATAAAAGGAAATCCAATTTTCTCATCCCTCCACTTGCATCCAGATTTTCCTCACTACAACAAAAAGATAAGCAATTCTCAGTGTCTTTAAAATCAAAAATGTGGGAACAGCAGCTTTTCTGAAAATCTATTACCACAGGCTTAGAGTACATTCCAACTAAAATCTCCCAAGGAATGGGGAGGTAGAAGGCTGAGACCTATTCTTTCTCAAGGCATACTAGAAATTAACAGCACTACTATTTGTATGATGACCTTTCTGTATAGTGCTAAGAACTGGTTTTCCTTGGCAACAGAATTAATTCATTGGGACCTAGTCCCAGCAGCTGCTGCAGTCATTGCAATCCAGAAGGGAAAGCTGAAATTTCTCTTCCACTTCCGACCTTTTTCATATCCCACTGAAGACATATGCATGGGAAACAATTATTGTTACAGGTGTGCAAATTTCAAAGCATCAGCTATCTGCCACATACTTTTGCCCTAAATAAAATACAGGATGCATTCTTCCACAATACCTTTTCCATAGGCCATTTTAGCACAGAGTAGAAGACAGGAAATATGAAGTTTATTCCTGTGGGGTTACTTGTTCAAGTGCCTCTAATGCTAAGGGTGACAATGTGCTTGAATAGTCCAGAGCTGCTCTGCTAAGATTAGAGTACTAAGTAGGATCTGACCGCAGGTAAATTGTATTTTTGCTTAACTTCTACTCATTTCAGGAGTTAATTATCTGCAAGGTTATTGTAAAATCATGAATCTACTCTCAGCTGGAGGTCAAGTAAGTAACTAAAAAGAGAAGAGGCCTCACAGAGAAATTATTAAATTAAGATTCCTAAAGTCTTATTTGCCTATTTTAATCTTAATCAAATTCCTCTTCACGAATTCTAGATGGGAACAACTGTTTTTATAGTAACCCAAGTGAATCCACTCCTGACGTAGAAGCATTATCCACTTCACTATATACCATCTCCAGACTGAGAAAAATGTTGGAGACAAAGCAACAGGCCTTGAAGGCTATCAGGAATCTTAAATAATTACAGATTATGGTGTAGGAAACAGTCTTTCAAGGCTCAGAGCTCTCTCAAGCATTTCCCAGCCCACAAGCCAAACACATTTTATGAGCTTCAGACAGAGCACCTACTAAGCCTGAATTACCAAGACAAGGGATTAACATCAACACTAAGTCTAAGAAAGCCAAATTTCTGGCACAGAAATATACAAATCCAGAACATATTTGAACTTTGCATGGAAATAAACTTTAAGGCATCTGAGTACCACTAGGTAAGGGAACAGAGCTGCACACGTCACTTGCTGAAATCTCTACAATCAGGGAGCTGAAAGGGGCCCATTATGTTGCATTTTGGGGATATGGAAATGCTCATAGTCAAAATTCAAATCTGAAAAAAAAGAAATGACAATATCATTACTATGCACAAATGGGAAAGAACTGTTGGCTGCTATGCTGAGAAGGCTGTCATAAATATATAAATAACCAGACATACTTGGGAGATGACTTGGGAGCTTTTCCTTCTGAATTCCCTCAGTGTTTTGTCTTCAGTTGTCAGCAAATATGACATCTGTTGTGGACACACTGTTAGAGATCTAGAAAAATTACAGCCAGGAAAACCATTCTCAGGCTGGAGCTTCTCCTGTTCTCTCAGCTCCATTCCCAAGCTGATAGCTTGTTCAGCTCTGGTAGGGAGATTTTCTCCCAGGATGATAATTTGGTCAAAATAGAATGGAATTAATAACACTAGATTAACACCTGGTGCTGGCTGTGGGACTCATTCTGAAGTATTGTCCCAGAGGCGTTTCCTCAATTATCCAATGAGCTACTGTCTTGTCTTGGCTCTGTGGAAGACCATATAAGTACAAATCATGCCCTCAATAAAATATCTCTTTCCTATCTTGAGAGGGACCATGTAGCTCTGTGTCTTATTTCCACTGCTCCAAGGGGTTAATGCCCTAACCCACAGCCACAATCTGTCCTCTTCATCAAGCTGGCTAATGGCCCTTGTCTAACTCTGAAACATTGGACTAGTGCATTGTGAAGCCATCTCTATCCAGGAAATAAAGCCAATACTAAAAAGTCTTTTGAAGTTCTGGTCTATCATTAATTGCCCTGAAGAACTTAAGGTAAGCAAGCACTTAAGACCAAGCAGAACCTTGTGACATCCCACAAAAGTGCTCTCCCAGCATACATGAACTGTGGCCAAGCAATGGGTTTTTCCTCAGAGGAAAGGCCTAGGCTAGCCAAACATGCCTCCATCCTTTCCTAAGAGGGTAATTCAGGCATGCTAGCAATATCTCACAGTCAAGATTGCCAGAGGCTGTTGAAAAATCTAAGAGTTTGTATGTTCACTTATTGTCACAAAATTAAAGGAGAAAATATTGATGCAAAGTTACTGCTCTCAATATTGAAAAAACAAAATAAGGGATCTATTACTAATATTAAAATAAAGTAATATAGATAAACCTAGAAATAACTGTTCAATTTACTCTAAACAGCAGTAGAGTCTCATTTGCTCTTTCAAAGGCATAATCAGTTGAAGGGCACATTTTTCTTCTTTGTTCTTTCCCATCAATTTTAATAGGTGCAGAACATCAGTCACATGAAATGTAATGGGACAAGAAGATGGATGAGTACATTTGAAGCCACTAGTCACAAGACAGAAAGCATCCTGACAAAGTGACACTGGCAGCATAGGGTTCAACAATAGAGCCTGGACAATATTTAGTAAGTGAAACTACTGTGCTATATAATTTCGTATTTTCTCACTGAGCAAAATCCTTTCCCTGTCACTATTCATCATATTCCTACAAGTCAGGCTTTCAAAGACATTCTCCTACTGAACATGACCAAATGACATTTTTAAATCAGGGAAATATATAAATCTGGGGACAAGGAGGTCATTTGGAGATAAATTGGAATGACCTCCTGTGTTAAGAACTTCAAACTACTTCATCAAGAAGGTTTTAAATGGTTTAGTAAGATTCACACCTGAAATTTGAAATATACTGTGGTTATAGGAGTGAGGAGATTTGGTGTCTATGCTGAACTAACAGCAACAGGACTCCACTACTGATGAAAAAATACCAAAAATATCCTATTTCTACTTGGATCTGAAGAAAGCAATACCAACAAATTAACCATTAGAAATTCATTCACACTAAAAAGCCTCTGATGTGAATAATACAACGAAATATATGAATAAAAAAGCAGCATGTCCCATTAGCTGCCTGTGAAGTAGTTCTGGGGAAATTGTAATGAAAATTCCTATCAAAACTGAAGTTTAATGTACAGTGAAGGAAAAAACAGTCATTCAACAAACTGATTCAAACTTTCTGTATGTTGAGGAAGCACTGGAAGTGCAGGCAGACCTACACTACTGTAATGATCCACTTGTGTTATAACTTTAACAATAAATGCTAAGTGGCTTCATCTAGCACTTTATGATAGTTATTGTGATCATTATCACCATTATTAGGCAATGCTAATTCAGTTTCTTCATTAGCCATTTGCCATGATCTCTACAGGCAATCTTTAAGCTTTACATAATACCCGACTTTATACAAGAACAGGAAAAGAGAAACTAGAACCTCTTAAAATATACCCACAAGAGAAGGAATTAGAGCCAGAACTCCAAGTCTCACTTCTGCACGAAGCAGGCCCTATACCACAATACACTCTAATCACCCATCCAGTGGTGTGCAATATCCAGAAAGCAGAAAGACAACTTTTGGCAAATTCTCTTAAACAAGGCAACATTCCTCTCTGGCATCACAACATGCACTGCTGATAGGATGGTGTATTATTTTTCTGTCAAGTACCTTACTGGAAGCTGTTTACAGCTTCTACAGCTGTTCTTGCTACTTCCCTCCTCTCCCACAAAACAGACTGCTTTCAAACAATTCTCTACAAGTGTATGTTGGTAAATACAATTGCACATAGACAGGAGTTTCCTCCAATAAATCACATATTTCAGAATGGGAAATCCAGAGAGAATGGAAATTCCACATTAAAAGAAGTTCTGAGATTTCTCAAACAGTACACTTAACTCTGGAAAGAGCAAAACAATTTCAGATAAGGGAAAACTTGACCCACTTTTGGCTTCCAAATTTCATACTACATGAAATAACACACTGTTTCACAAGCTATTGAATAAGTTTCAAAAGTTAATCAACCTAAATATTCAATTATGATAATATATAAATAACATCCAGGCATTTCTGGATTTTTTTCCCTATGTTTTTTATGTAAGTCCATGATTGATGAAATATTTAAATTTTTTATGAAGCATTTTGATTTTGATGGAGTTGTATTCCTTAGTGAAAAACAATGTAGATACCATCCACACTTACTCTATTCCTCATTTACAAACTTATGCATCTCTGTCTTTCCCAACTGTAGTAGTATGATAAATTCAAGTGAAAACTATATTGCAATGAAATATGTCTTCCCCACTTTTAGCAACCTTGACTTCAGAGAATGCATTCCAAATGCTGAACTTTAACTAATAATCAACCTTTTCTTCCATTAAAATTTATTTTGAGCTGGCAGTTCCTATGACCCCGGATATCATGAGAAATCTGAATATTTCACATTCTAGCCATGGGGAAGTGAAAGACCTGAGTAATGATTGCTCCCTGAGCAGCTTTTCCTGCAAATTCATCACTATAATATGCAAAAGGCACATTACAAATACAATCAAACATATAACATAGCTCAGTCAATTGCTCTGTTATATTACAGCTAACCAAAAAGAATAATTTTCTCTGATTATTTCAGTTGTTCAGTCCTCACAACGATTTAGCCAAGTTCAGTCAGTCCCCTGCTCCCTGTGGTCCCCAGGACACAGGCTCTGGCACTGCAGTACGTATTTCTGACATTACAGAGCAACTGAACATGTAACAGGTTTGTGGCTCTTTCCCAGGAGCTCCACCAGTTTGGTGCACATGAGCACAGAAGCTGTACTGACCTTTGCTAGCAGGATGGTCCCTGAAGGCATGTCTGCAGATCCTCGCCAGAAACAGCCTGGGGCTGGGGTGTGCTGAAACAGCCATGGTTGGCTCCTGTTGGCACTGATGGCCCTGGGCAAGCCCTGACAGCCCAGAGCCAAACCATACCCTCCTCCTCAGGGCCATGCACCGCTGCCAATACCACGTGGCTGTCTTGCAGCCTCACCTCTCAGGCAATGCTGCCCACCCCAGATATGCAGAAGAATATCAAATTGAAGAAGAATATCAGTTTTTCCTAGCTCCATGATTCCAGGAGCTAGGGAAGAAAAACCCAAACAAACAACCCCTATCCCACCCTCCCCCACCCCCCCCAAAATACTGAAAGATATGAAACAAAAAAGAAAGAACTCTTCAGCTGTGTGAAGAACCCAAATACTAAGTTTTATCTAGACAAATTAAAGACACTTGTAGACTTTTTCCAGATTGAATCCTCTCAGGTTCAACTCTGACATTAATATACCCGAAGCACAGGAATTCTATGTGTGATGTGGTAGTTTGGAAGATTACTTGTTCCACTGTGCTTATGTTGTTTCATTACTGTAAAAAATAAAATGACAATTCAAAAAAAATTAATGTCTGTTTTGCTGCCTATCAGGGTTTGTTTTTTTCCAGATAAACATATCAGCAAACAAACAAACAACCCCCTCCCCAGCCTTCACATTGGAGAAGAAAAGAATGTATTATTTTTTCCACCTGAGAGAAGAATAGGTAAAATGTCCTAACTTCCTCAAAGTTAAACAATAAAAATTCACAACAGTGAGGGTCATGGAAGGCTTCATCATCCTATTATGCAGAAATGGCCAAATAGCCACCCTGTTCTCTGCCTCTCCACATCACTGTTTTAAACTAAAATACAAGTGATTATAGAAGAGACTTTGCAATACATTGTATAAAGACACTGCAGTTCCATTTCCAGGTCCAGTCCTAGAAATGGCATACAAGTATTTTTTAAATTCTCTTTCTGACCCACTATTTGTTATAATAATGTTATAGATAACCTTTGAACAGTAGCTGATTTATTATTTTCTCTTAACAGACTCATTTTTGTTACAGCTATTGAGCAAAGTAAAACAAAAGACAAGCTTATTACACAAAAAATAGAAAAGTAACTATCTTCACTACAACCACAAAGTAAGTGTATCAAGAGTAATCAGCACAGAAATTCTTAAATTCTTTCATGTCTTGATATTTTGAGGTGATGTTAGCAAACCTGGAAATCTTCCTGCACTTGAAAAAAAAATCTGCTTAAGAGTATCATCAAACTACTTTGCATTAAACTAAAAGATGAGAAAAGCCTTTGTGATTGAAATTAGCCAGTGAGTTCAAAGTTCTGGGGTTGACAGAAAAGCAAATACTATTAAAAAAAGGTTGGGCCATTTAAAATAACAGGTTGAACATAATCTGAGGCTAAATAGTCTTAAAGCCAAAGACCCAAGAATTTCTCGGTATTTTTTAAAAATTATTTTTATAAAACCTCAACCAATCCCTAGGAAAACTGCTAGTTATCACCAAGCCCTGCTACATACGTCTCCATTAAACTCTCAGATCCTGAGAGAAAACTAGTGAAACAATCTTCTGTCAGTTAACCCCACACACATGGTGGAGTGTTTGGCTGACATTTTAATGCACTTCCTCTTCAATGAGCCACAAAACAAAAATACAGAACGTCTAAAATATGCTTTTTTTTTGACAGAATGCTCAAGGTAGCAAGACTGGCTTCGTCACATCACTTATGTACAGAACTCACATAAGGATACATTTTGCCGTAGGCCTAAGGATTATATCAACACCAAATCATACCAGGAAGCGAGCCTCAAAAAAGGATGGCTCCATAAAAATGTATAGAAATCTGATCATTAGAAGAATCCTTAATCCCCATTGTTAAATTCAAGATGCAAGGAACAAACAGTAATATGAGAGAGAAAATCATGCTATTCAGTACCTGAACCACTTATTTTTTTAAATTTTCATGGCATTGCATATCAAATCATAGAATCACAGAATATCCCCGCAGATTACAGATATAATCTCAGTATGGCTTTTTACAGCTGCCTGAGTTGTACCCATCCCCTGAATTCTTATCTCACATACTACTGTCTGCTTTCTTACCTCAGGATGACTTTCTTTATCTTTCCTCTTGAGGTATGCACAGGAACTATATGCCTTTTACCAGACAGTAAACAAGGACAGAGAATGAAAGCCAGGCCCCAATGAAGTCAGTGGTAACACTTCAGAATTTCCTGGACTTTACCAGAAAAAAATGCGTTTTATCACTTGTTGGTTTGAGATCAAAAATAATACGTAGGTACTTGGCATGTAATTCAGGTGTCATGTTCAAAAGAATGATCAAAAAAAAGCTCCTGCTAACAGGTTTAGGTTTTCAGAGAACCAGATGACAACCTCCTTACATGTATAGTTGTATGCATGGATGCCTTCTCTGCAGCCACTATCCAACCAGACAGCCAGAGCTGATTATTTCAAGCAGCCTGTGTGTTCCCAGACCCAAATCCCTATCCTCCAGGACTCCTCAGGGAGCCCTCACACCCAAACAGAGCTCTGTGGCAAGAGCCTAAGTCAGACAAGAGGCAGCCTGAAAGATGCCTCTTTCTTCTCTTTTAAGCAATTGGCATGTGGTGACTCAAAGCACCGAGCTGAGGAGTGGGTGCCCAGGGCTCTGGGGACAGTTACTGCTGGCAGCCAATGCTCCCTGGATCTGTGGCACAGTATCCAGTGAGGGAAAGTAAGCTCCTCTACCAGGAACAAGTTGTTAGCAATGTCATGACACTGCTGTCTCTTCTTGAACCTGAAGAAACACTATGGCAATGGTATTATTTCTATGATTTAATCTCTATTGTTTCATGCTGCTTAATTATGGGTGTGAAGTAGTAATCATGGAAACAGAAGAACCAGGAACGCTGCACCTGCTAACAACAAAGATAATCTCTTATAGATAAGAGAAATCAAATTTTTGAACTCATTTTTCAGTCTTTTCAGTTCAGAAGAGTTCTGTAAAGAGATGCCAAGAAAGTCTTTAGGACATGGCTAGAAATGTATGACAAGCTTTACTTGATTACATATTTACATATTAATATTACATATTAATACATCATACATTACTAATATGAGACAGTGTATTTTTGAGGGGAATTACATAAAGCCGATCTCTAAAATTGTTCAGTTAAACTGAAACAGTACTTCTGCAAGTTTGTTGACTTTTATTTTTCAACTTTCCAAATAGATAAATGAGTGTTCAGGACAGCTACTTAGAAAAAATAAGAATCGGGGAGTTATCACTTGTTTGTTTAAAAAATTTAGAGGAGCAAGAAGAAAAAGAAAGGACATGCAGTAAGATCAAACCAGATCTACTTTTGCTACTGATTTAACTGAACTCAGATAATTCAACTAATTTCCAGACAATTAAATTCAGATTTTTTTTCTTTCATATTCTCCAGAGGTAAAAGTGTGCTGCTACAGAATTTCTAATAAAAAGAGAGCTTCGTTAGAAACCAAAAATATGTTTGAGCTGATGCAACACAAGCTAGTACTTTCCCATAGCTGGTGAAATTCATGAGGGGCATTTGGAGATGGCATTGATATATAGCAAACAACGGTCCACAAAAGTTGTGGCAGGTATCTCCAGAAAAGAATGAGAGCTAATAGCAACCACCACAGTGAGGAGTCATCATGTACATACCTCACACGGCATAACTACCAAAAGAGAATATTAGTGGCTGAAGGTTGGTTCAAGGGGGAAATCAGTATCACATAATCTAGTTACTCAATTAATCTTTGGAACAAACTCAGACTTCATCAAGACCAGAGAAGGCAGGTCCCAGTGCTAAGGAACATTGCTTAGCCCCCAGTCTTCCATATGCCAATGACAGCTACAAGCAGCGTCTCCTGAAACTTACAGAAGTGCCTCTGCTGTTTCAGCAGGCAGGCTTGATGTCTCTCTTGTGAGCAGCTTTGAGTTTGAAGAGATGTACCACTAAACTCAGTACTTCAAGTAGCCCATGGGATATCAAAATGAACATAAAATCAGAACTCTAAACTGGTAAAAATTTGAGCTTTATGCTAATTATGGAAACCAACATGAGAAGCAAACGGCATAATCAGTCTTCAGAGGATGTAAAAATGCTGCAAGCGAGCTCTACTATTATCCCAGGTCAAATATAAAACATAAAAGTGCAACCTTCCAGTTTCAATCCTGGCTCCACTACTGACTTTGTGAGCCATTTGAGATAGCCTCTCTTTTCCTTTCCGGGTTTTCTCCTTTCTCCCTTTCAATTCTATGCTCACCTGAGCTAGATCTGCTTCTTAACATGCAACTCAAAATAGAAATTTGGACCATTCTTTGGTTTACCTCTAAAAGCAGCATTCTATCTCCAGCTTTCCCCTCTTTTTCTCTGGATTAATTGCACATTTTGAAAACAAAGCACAAATATTCAAGCAAACAGAAATGGTTATATGACAGCCACAATGTTCTGAAGAGAACCTGCATTTTCTTGAGTCTCAAACAAGGCTATTGAGGATTGCTGCTGATTCCCTTCAATCGTAGCCATATTTTTCTTATCCTTTCTGCTAAACGGGAGGAGTCCTCACCATGCTGCTAACAAATGACTTTAACTTGCTTCTTTAACCCCTGCAGTGGAAGAGAAAGCAGCTGAGAATGGCAGAGGTCTTCTCTTAATGGACATGAGCATACACCAGATCCCACACTCTCTAAGTGACTTGACATAGACTTCCTGGATGCACACTCATTAGCTCAATCCTGCTTATACAGCACACAGGAAATAATATTAAAGTGCTCCACGAAGTAGCATGTAGGGCCATAAATTTCAAATTGAGACAACTTTCATTTCTGCACTGGTAAGCATATGGAGAAGAGGACTTGAGGGGGGTAGTATGCCTGATACCTTCCCACAGTGAAGCCAAGAAATAAACTTGAGCCATGCTGAGGACTGGTGAAGAGGCACTCAGAGGAATCAGGGTCCTTCACCAATGCATAGTGGTATCTCAAAAGCTTTCATTCTTAAAATATCACTATTTGGCTTTTTATTTTGATCCTAGTCTGCACATGCAAAACACAGTTATCTAAATAAACATATACATCACACAAACAAATGATGCTTTTGGAGATGGCCCCCATAGTCTCTGAACTGCTACCTCAGCAAAAGACAAGTATGAAGTAAAGGAATGGGGAGAAGAGTGAGGAATTATACATATTGTAATGATGTCTTTATTTTCCAGCAGCTCTACAACAAAAATCTCTGTGATGCTGAATCTGACCTCACTAAAAACAGTCACAGAAAACCTGCCCCACTGCAAGCTTTTGCATGGTTTTCCTCTGCAAACATGCTTTTCTTTGTTTACTATATTTTTAAGTATACGTGTGCACAGACCACCCACAGTATCGGGTAGCCTAGCATGGGAAAGGTAGCAGATGAGGCTAGGATTGCTTCTTTATATGAATATAAATGAATCTATCTGATCCACATATGCTAGTGAGCCACAGCTCATCCTCAGTCAATTCATGTCCCTGACAGGGTAACTTGTCCCAAGCTCTCCAGAAATCACATAGATGAAAGAGCCAAGCCTGTGGTATAAGAATTACAGGACTGGAGAGTTAAAAAGGGATTTGCAAATCAAGTAGTAATGCCTGCCTTGGCTTAATTTAATTTATCATATTCTACTGCTGCTCCCCCCTCCCAGCAGCAAATCAGAATTGTACACCAAAACAGTTATGGTATGAGACACTACCTGATCTTTACTGCAGCACCTGGTTTAAAATATGCTCAGTATCCTTTGGGCTCTGACCTGCACACACTGAAACAAAGATAGGGATGAGTTTACAGATGAACACAGGATCTGGCAGCGAGCACACTAAGTCATTTCTCTGCTCTCCTTCTGCACCTTATCAGTGACATTTCCCTAACAGCACAAGATGCAGCACCAGGCTCACTGCATTTTAACTCCCCAAGGAACCTCCCTGAGATCCTCCCAGGGATAACACTTTATCTGGCAAGCACCAGAGTAAAAAGTGAAAGCATTAGTTAATTTTGCACCTTGGTTGCTCACAACCACAGACACTCCAACTCAATAGCAGAGAAGATAACAGATAGAGGGAAGAATTTCTCTCAAATCTCTTAAAAACCTCACCTTTGGATTTGCTGATAATTTCAGTCACATTTATTGCCATGCAACATTACTGCAAGGAATATTTTGAAAATTCATTTGCTCTAAACCAGACAGTCTTTTTCCCATACACACACGCAGCCCTTTAAGAAACATCTAATTCCTTTCACAGCAGAACATGCATTTCTTATTCCCTGGCACAGAAATGCAGATATTGACCTACTCTACTCCATTTTACACTTTCAGATCAGTTTGGCAATCCAGAGCTGAGAAGAGGGAAAGGAATAAAGGGAAATGTGCTGCTGCTATGCTTTTCCCTGAGCTATTGCTGTAAGAAAAAATGATGATGGGATTATGACTAAATATTGAACTAAAGGGAAGTGTTCCACCTAGAGACCATCTTCACCAGGCAAGGCAACGGGCATGTTACCTGCAAATGGACACTCAGGATTGAATACACTTGCTGGTTCTGTGGTAAAAAATGATGCAGAGGTATGGCCCCCAGTAGTAATTAACAATGTTAATCTTCTTCTTCCTCTCTATGGTGATAAAAAGAGTCATTTTTATATTTAATTAATGCAGAGGATCATTCTGGAAACTGGCTAATGAGGTTCTGATCACATTACCATGAAAATGTGCATTAACACCACAACTGAGGAGGCTGCTTCATGTGTAGAGAATCCACTTTGTAATTAGCCCACTGTGAAATGAATCACGTCAGGAGGAACTTGGAGAGAACCAGTAGGCACTGGGCACTTAGCTGCTGCTGTGCCAATAGACCACCAACATTATAAGCTGTTTTTTCTCCCCTGCACTGCCTGTCAGCAGCAGTGCAGTCCAAAACTGCCAGTGTTCAGCCTCTATCAATGGCAATGTGTCAAAGCCAGAACAAATTATAGAGAGGGAGAGAACAGATGCTGAAAGGCACTAAACTTTATGTATGTGTGAGTCTGCAATGCCAAGAGGAAAAAAAACAAACAAAAAGCTGCAAATCAAATACTGATTCAATAGGATCTGAGCAAAAAAATTATGGGCTATTATGGGGAAGTACTTGTTTCATCTTTTCTCATCTTATTCTGAGAGAGCTGAGAACACAGCAGCAGCAGACTGCTACTCTGCTATGCACTACACTGTTAGGATGCTGAAAGAGACACCAAAATACCTAAATGGGATTATGATCTTTGTCTAGTAGCATATAGAAATAATACACACACAATGAATGAACAAGCAGCACATCTCACCCGTGGAACCCTGTTGTATTCAGTACCTGTTTAAAGGTGACAACATGTTTCAGAATTATTTCAATTTTAGTTAATCAATCTGAAAATTTATATGCTTCTCAGCCAGCACAGACATGCCATAAAAACTTTGTTCCTTAACTTAAAAATACCTGAGATCACAGACCTAAGGCTTTTAGAGGCAGCAGTGCAATTCATCTGAAATCAGTCTTATTACCCAAGCCAAGGGCTCCCTTAAAACATCACCGATATGGTTCAATGAGACTGCTGCTATATGACTGACAGCTTGGCAGAAGATGCACAAAAATGTTAAAAGAATCCCACAGGAAGTCATCTGAAGGGGGAGTGGCATACGAGCAGAAAACAACAGGCACCCAAAATACTAATAATTACCAACCTCCCCCCAAACAATTTCACCAGCAATTTTGCAAAGGAAAGAAAAAAGGCAAGGCAAAACAAAAGCATCTCTACTTACTGTCTATAAAGCACACACATTTTTACTCTGGAGATGCTAGTAATATCCTTTGCACTCACCTGTGAAACTTCATAGAGCAGTTTGTAGTGTTCCTCTCTCTTCTGAAAAGTGCACAGATTGCAGCCCATCCTAATAAGCAACACAAGAGCAAAACCTCTAATTTCCCCAGCACTGAAAGGCAAATGCACTGACAGGGAGTCACCCTCCAGACTTGTCTACTGTTTTTCATCAGTCACTCCAGCCCCGACACACAGGCACGCCACTGTTAGCTGGAAGCACAAGGCAGGGCAGTGCGTAGCAGCATGCTCTTCTTCCCTTTCCCTAACTATCTTACACTCACGTATACACACACAGAGTTTCGACTCAGTTCATGGCAACACTCCCCCTGTCTCTGCATCAGTGCACATGACTACACAGATTCCCACTCATGAATATTAATAGCGTCTCATTGATTATTTATGACAGAACGTGTTAGCAGGGAGGGGTGTCATAGCTGCTGCTGATGACAGATGAATATTCACTAATTAAGAAGCAAATGTACTGTGGTTAAACAAAATTCACTTGAGTCAATACCAACTCTGTTTATTAAGGTTAGAGACTAAGCTGCATGCATTTCACCCACACTCGTCTCAATTTTTACAGTAATTGTGAGACTAATTCATTAATGGAGGTGGGAAAAGCACAAGTCAAGTCTTATGTTAGGTCTCCACCTTGTGCAACAGGGATTACAGAATACATTTAAAATATTTGTAAGCATTTTAGGAGAGTGCTTGTGAAACCTGAGTTGATGTTGCTAAAAATTTAAACTAAAGAAGGAAGGAGAGAAAATTAACCCAGATGGCTATACTGATAGCTCCAAAACTGACACTGCCAAATTTAGCCAAAATTCCACTGTGCTTATAAAACACATAATTCCATAACACTTCATCATGCATATATAGGATATGTGGAAATGCAGGTGTGCCTGACCTGGTGCATTTACATATAGACACACATTTTACTGCTTATTAAATAATCTCACCTTCAAGTCTCTTTCTTGCATGTAGAACAGATTAGTAGTAATTATAGGCCAAATTTCTCAGAAACTCAACAGATACACCCTCTCAGACCCCCAGGTATCAAAGCTATTATTTTCACATGTCATGATATCCAATTTTACAATTTGTAAATTAGATTTTAATAGTACCACAATTCTCAATATATGTATAAAGGAAAAGGTGCATGTAAAATTAAACTAAACCCACATGTTAAATATTAAGGCAAATGGAAAGCACACTTAATTCAAGGCTGACATTAATTCTTGTATTGTACATCATGTAATCTAATGGTAGTTATGCAAGATAAAAAGCTCAAGCCATAACAAAACAGGATAGAAAAAGCAAAAGTTGCTTTCTTAAAAAATCTTTTAAAAAAATCTTTACTTTCTCAGCACCTTTGCTCATATATAACTATATCAAGTGCTTGTTTCAAAACATGTTTAATCTGGAGAGGATAGCAGGTGGTATCCAAAGCAGAAATAATTACTTGGAAACCAATGAAACCAGTTAGTTAGGATTAACACTGGGCCATAAAGAGTTGCATTTACTAAGAAATCATGTACAGCTACTATTTTTTTTTTGGGTGCAGTTTCCTAAAGGTGCTTTGTCAAACATTTAAAATCGGTAACAGGAAATTATTCTAATGAGCACTAATTGATAAGAAATTGGCTTTGCATCTAGCAGCACCTCAAACACCAGCAACACCGGGTAGCAAGCAGATCAACAATCATGTGCTGCTTATCAGTTCAGCCCCTTGGGATATAATAATCTGATTTTCTGGGCCCTAGTTTACCTAATAGACAGGATAAGAGCCAAGCAGAGAAATCTACAGGAAAAACCGGACCATTGCTGCAAACTCTCCATAGTAGTAAAGTTTGCTAGAACCTCTAGGTAAATTAAAAATAGGTTGAGACTAAATCTTAATTAAAGTTCATCTCCTTTAATAAATGTGCAGAGTCAGGAAGAATCAAATAATAACCATTAACAGAGCAAGCTCTTCACATACCAGCTTTTAGCACTGTTCTGGAACAGAACAGCAGATTAATTTGCATTGGTGAAAGAACCTGAGCAGGCAGGTTTGGTTATGAATTTCCTCCAAAGCCCAAGGATTTCAAAGATGAACCATGGAGGCAGGATCATCATTGTTAGAAAGAATCAGCCTCTGTTCTACTCCTTCACACTCACATGAAATGCTGTTCATGCTGAGAGGTTTAAATCCACGTTGCAAACATCAACTCAATCTTTGAAGGTTTCTATATTGTGAGGTGCAGAAAGATTCTCAGATGTGTAAATTTTGAACTTAAGAAAGTCAGATCAATGAACAAGACAACAGTTATGCAAGGACAACCATGCCATCTTTCGATGAAAGTGTTTTCTTCCACTGACACGACTTCTTCCTCTGACTCATACAGAGTCTGAAAGCTAAACTACTTTCTTGAAAGGAAACACTATTTACCCTGGTATATTTTTGATAGTTTCTTAAAATTAGTTCTTAAAAAATCAGGGGGGAAAGGACATATTATTACAGGATTCCAGCTATATACAAAAAACAACAACAAAAAACAATAGACAAAATAAGTAATGGAAAGCTACAGTTAAGCTTTCAGCAGTTTCCCCTTATAGTGTCTATTTTATTTTGTCCTTTCTCTGGTTCTTTTGTTTACTTCTCTGGAGACAACATAAGCTTCTCCATTAATTTATCAAATGCCTGCCCTCTGCTCATATAGAATAAAAAGGTTCTGTCTTCTGCTTCTGCAACCACTAATGGGCACAATCTGAAGGGCGGAATTGATTTATTAGAGAAGGAAAGGTGTAATTCCAGGTTCCTGAGCTCCATCTAAATATGCAATTTTCATCATGCATGTGGTCAAAATACTGAACTTTGTGCAGCATAGAACAACAGTTAAGGCAAAACTTTGTGGAACTATTAATTAAAAGGAATTATGTGATGTGCTTTAGTCAAGTTGAATTTGACACTGATAGGAAAGCAATTTTTCTTTCCCTCTTCCTCATCTTTATTGCCCTCCAAGTTTTTGTAGCTAAAAGGATCAAAAAGGTACAAAAACATGATCAGGTTATTCTTATTTTATATGTAATTCATAGATATTTCAATAATTCAATGTTTTGAATTATTGTGGAGTTCTCTACAATCACTGCCCTCAATTTAATCTTACCATAAAAACTAAATAATAATTTACAGTCAAACTAGTAATCAGTAATGCAAATGGATAGAGTTTAATTTTAAGAGAGTTACAACAAAAATTGTTAACATTTTCAAACAACCTTAGGGACCTTGTTTAGGTCCCCTAATTAATTTTAAGTATGTAAGAGATTACTTACATTTGGTATACAGTAACCTTATTGAGGTATAACAATGTCTCATTATAAGCACCCATGCTTGAACATTTATCATTGCAAAAAATTCAAGACAATGACACTGCAAATTAAAGACCACTCACTCTTTTATATTTTCTTTATCACAGAGCTAAAAGACACATAATAAAATCTAACATTCATTTTAAGCGAGAATAGTGAAGCTGTTGGTCCAAACTCAGTGGTGAAACCCAGTGAAGGATATGTGGAATTCCAAGTTTTCTTTGCAAGCCCTTGAATTCATATTATCCCCTTGATGTACCAACCCCACAGCATTTACTATATAAATTTTGAGGAATTCCCAGAAATCTGGCTCACAGAACAGATGGCAGTGCAATTTATAGTCTAAGGGCTGCATAGCTGTAAACCAGAAGTATCATAAGAAAAATGGAGCTGAAGAAAGCTTTTGTGTATCCCCCCTGTTCTGAACAAAGGCTTGCCCTCATAAAGTTTAACCTCAGTCTGGGTAGATCTTTTAGCCCATTGGCATATTTAATGTTTTTCATAAATACTTTTCATTCAGCTGCTGGAATCAGGTGATCTTATGCATCAGTCAGCTTGCATATTAGAAAAACAAGGAACCTTCCAGACTTATGATTGCAGAGAAAAACTTAAAAACCTTCAGTAAATATAACCCAAAGACTCAGAATTTGCATATAAGCTAGCTAGCTTGAACTCTAAAATAACATAAGTATATATTAACCAGTAGGCTAAATGAAGGTGCAAACTATGGAAGTACAAAGTCACTGAAATGGGCTTAGGCTTCAATAAACTGGATTTTTGCAAATATAATAAACTAGAAAATGTTACCACAATCCCTACAAGATACATGAAAATCTTACTCAAAGTAAAAAGGCTATATGTTCTCTGCAATATTCTCTGGAACATTAATTTAGGAAAGACATTTGTTTAATCTCATATCCTTTACCACAGCTACAAAGATTTCATGCACTGGTCAAAGTCACAGCAAAATTAAAGGTGGCAAAAGAATGGGCAGGACATGGAATTTCCATGTTCTGTATTTCCCAGGAGGACTGTAATATTTCTGAAGACTATTTAGGCCTGCCTGACAGTAAATCAAATGGGCTCCATAAGTGGAACTTCCCATTGGGCTCAAATCCCTCCTGGAAGGCAGGGAGCGCCCATAACATCATATTACACAAGTCCAGTCTGTTGGTATCGATTGATTGCTTTTCCCATCCATGATTCAATTGACATAGGATCTATGGGATCCTACGGGATTTATGGGATTCCTTTTCCAAAATGCAAATACCTGTCTAAAGGGAAATGGAAAGTAAGCACATGAGGAATCCTCTCTGCCACGATTGCTTACAATACAAGTTCTACTTGTTCTTTTTGTTCTATACAGGAAAAAAAAAGAAATACCCCCACCCCCTCAGTTTTAACCCATTTATCTATCAATACAATGTGAATGAGCTAGCTAGCATTCTTTGGAAAAAGTACAATTGCCTTACCACGTCTACTAGACAAACTTCAGACTGCTCAAAAACTTTTTTCTCTTTTTTTTCTCGATGTGTCGTCCAGAATATTTTTTCCCCATGATTTTTACTCTCTGTGGCTTCCTTATCACCCTTAAATTGGTGCTATGATAATTAGGGAATTGTTGCAGAAAACCAAATGATGCCTAATACTGAACTTAAGGGCCTTAGGAATACATAAAGGTTAGTGTCAGGACTTGGTTGACATCTTCTAGAAGGACCTTGACTTTCTCTTGACTTTCTCTATCTCATCAGTTAGTTATAAGGAAACCATGTCACACAACTTCACTTTTTAAAAACCATATGATCATGTGAAACCAGGCTGATGCCTCTTAACTGCACTAGAGAGTTTTAATGCTATGGAGTACACAGAGTAGAATTACTCATAAATAAGCTTAAAACAATTTAAAGGAAACAAGGATTAATCAGGATAGCCAAACCTAAAGTGTATGAACAGAGTTCTGGGAAAAAAACTCTGATTATAGATAAATTTAGATGTTAAATCCCATGTCAATAAACATTAAATAATGTACTTAGGGAACATTGCTAAAATATTCAGAGTCATGGTCTCTAAAGTAATTATATCTACTATGAAAATAGATTTGGAGTTTTGGATAGTTTCCTCGAATTGCCTGAGGAAAAGACTCACAATGGAGCAGGAACTATTGAAACTGCACAAACACCAGAAATATCCATATTTTATCCATGCAGCCAACAGTACTGGTCTTTCCATCTCTAAATCATTTAAAGAAAATGGAAGAGCTATGAAGCACAAATGAGTAATACAGATAATAGTTCCCTTTCCCTGCATCTTCCATCTTTATATGTATTATCCTGATACAGAACACATTCCTTCTCACACAACAAAATAATAAGATGATACATTTAAAACAACAAAATGAAGCCTGGATTTTTTTTGCCAAGAAATTTGACAGTGGAATGCATTACTGAACCTCAAAGGAAGCAAAAACAGAAAAGAGTTCAAAAAAGTATTAGACAACTTTACAACAGATAACTGTTCACTAGTCATCTACCTGCCTAGGAAGCCCATAATTCACTGACTCTGGGAGCTATGAGAGATAGAATAGCTCTGAGATTTCCCTCCATGCATCCCCTTGCTGGTAGCTTGCCCGTGTTTATTATTTTCCTCTTGAGAAATCTAATACTGGCAACAATGATTTACTATTTCAATTCTAAAGCTCCAAATTTACCAGTTCTTGCACAAAAAGCTAGAATATCTCTTTAACTGAAAGTTCCTTAGCTAATATTAACTGCTAATAGAACATAGAGTCCAACAGCATTAATGATCACATAATGACTTTGAACTTCAAACATATCTATAAAAGTACATTTTATTATTGTCCTAATCAGTTTCAAAGGTTTTCAAGCTACATCAGTTTCAAAATTTAAAAAAAGACAAAAAATAAGGATTTTTCCTAACAGCTGAAGATTATATCTGAGCTTTTTTTTTACACCTGTGTGGGAAGTAAAGACCATTTGGAACTGAGATATGCCAAGTTCAGGCCCAGATCAAACAACGGCAAATATCAATGAAAAGCGTCCATGAGAAACTGAACTCACAGCACAAAATTAATTCAAGTGCTGAAGCTGCAGGGACTGGTTCAGAGGACAAGAGCACTGATGAGGAACTCCTTGGCTCTGTTCTTTCCTCTGATATCTGTGTCATTAGAAAAGCTCTTCTTTTTTACATTCTTATAAAATAAGTAACCAGTCTTGCAAGGGCATCAATTCAATAAGCCTTTTAAGACTACAGAGCTTTTCAAAGAATGTATTATGGAGAGCTGTTACACCCATCCAAGTTCTGCTGAGGCCACCCTTGCAGTCTCCAGCACTCAAATGTAATTAACACGTCTTGTGTGGTTTCTCAGTTAGAAGTTCTAAGTTGTATACTGCTAACCAGTATAGAAGTACAAAATGAAAAATTACTCATGACTTGAGAAAGTCCCTTGCTAGAAGTCCCTTTGAGTGTAAGTGCCACTAGTTCAATAAATCTACAAGAGTAGTTTTGGTACACCAGAATATTTCAAAAGTGAAGATGCTGAGAAGAAAAGTTTGTCATGAATATGGCACAACCAGAACAGAGACATATTTACCAATATGGACATGCACCGTTCACTTTCAAAGCTCATACAAGTGACAATCTGGAAAAACTGTCGAGGGATACAGCAATAAAATAGATAATTCTGTCTTGCCCCATATAAATGGCCTACTGTGCCCTAGAAAAACACACCAGGATTGGGGAAGTTTTCATAGCTTTGAATGGATTTTCATGGTATTGAAGCTAAAAAGGAGAACTGTATTGAATCAGGCCATAAAAGCTGATTTTCTCCTCCACCAAAGTATAAAGATATTGTAATAAAACTGTCAGAAGATAACATTACTATAGTAAAAAAATAATTTTGTAACACAGATATGACCTGTGTCTCTAAAGAAGTAGTTAGAGGGGAGCTGGATGCTTGTGTTTAACTAATCATGACTTCGTCACCCTAAAGGCAGTATTAGGTGGTGAATGTGATTGAATCTCAAACCTGGCTTCCAACACACACTTGATAGAATGATGGATGCAGGAGTATACCACACAATGCCGCAGGAGGAACTGCCCACACTACTCCCATGTCTGTCAGCTAGTCAGACTAGCTGAGTTTGGTTTAGAATGGCTAGTTTGATTTAAAATAACAATGTGAACTGCAGTCAACTCTGTTAACAGTCACTAACCGACCACCATAAAAGCACTATTAATTCTATTGTCATCAGCAAATGCTTTGTAATGATTTAAAAAGGATGCAGCTTCCTCCTTAAAATCCCCACAGAATCAAAGGTTTACTTTGTACACTGTTTGGGCTTTCTACAGTTTAAAATTACTGCCAGTGCACCTGCTTTCTAGAAGATCATTAGGTAAATGTCCCAGCAAAGCCCAATCAAGCTGGCTTTAGTTACCTTACTGTCTGCTCTAGAAGAAAATTAATGTTATTAGATGTGTCTTTCCCTGCAAATTGCTGGTGTTTGGTTACTGTGGCAGCTGTCAGGAGGTGTAGGGGTCTTTCTGCTGGATGCTGAGCCAGCAGGCTGCCTGGGCACAAGCCTGGTCCCAGCCCCATGCCAGCCACCCCATCCGTGTCAGGGTGCACACACTAGAGCTCAGCCTTGCCAGTGTGCCCTGCCAAACCCCAGATCCCTGCAACACTCACTCATCAAGAAACAGAAATGTCAGTTCCGAACTCAGATATAAGGAGTTAGGAAGAAAAAGGTAGAAAAAATAAAAAAACTCCTACAGACCTACATGGATGGAGACAAATGCAATCCAATTAACGATGCCTCTTTTCCATCTATTTTGATGTCCTGTGGAAAAGAAATTAGCATAGCAAATCCTGCTTTATCTCTGAAAGAAATTTCAGATCCTTAGTCTGAACCCCTCTCCTTTTTCCTGGAATAAAAAGCCAAAATTAAGATCTTGTCAGCTTCAGAGGGGAGCTTTGTCACACATCAGCAGTTTGCAGGGGCGGGTGCCCACCCAGCCCTTGCTGCCGGGCCACAGGGACACCACGGCCACCCAGCCTCTGCTCAGCTGCTGCCACGCCTGTGCTGTGCTTTCAGCCTTACTGCAGCTTGCCAGGACTCCTGGATGGTCTGAGCTCTCCGGACAGGAGCATTAAAAACTCTTTGAACATAGCTTCCTAAAATAGCCAAAGGACAATATAAAGTGGAGGAAAAGAATTCAATCACTTTATAGTTATAGAATGGTGCATATTACAGTGAAGCACTCAACTTGTATTTAGCATTAAAAACATATGAAACAATACAAACACGAAGATCTCTTGAACCTTCAGGCGGGAAGCCAGAATTGTAGAGCAATGGTCTCATTCATTTTGCCAAGACTGAAGCAGATAAAAAACATCACTGTGCTCTGAAGAAGAGCTGCTTAGCACCCTTCCTCAGCACTAAGTAGCAGTTGAAGAAATAGTAGCAATACCAGTGCAATTCATCTGGCATGAAAATCCTTCCCAATTAAACTTTCACACAGTGAAAACATGCTCTCTCAGATGTTTTGAGTTTTTGATTTCAAAATATGCCCATCTTGAAATACACATCCAAGCTCCATAATGTATTTTGGTTGTCAATATCAGTCATACATAAAAATAAAGCAGAGTCTAGACCAGAGAAATATGGTGAGAAACAAAACAAAAATTTCTAGGAATCTTTGCTTTGTAATTCTCCACTGATGTTTTCTCCAGTACTAGTGCTGGGCAAAGCATGATCTTTTAGGGTCCTTTCCAACCTCTGTTGGAATTCTGTGATTTTGTGTTTTATCTAAACTTTCCTTACTAGGAAATGTCCACCATGCTTTGTCCAACACTGCAGTAAGTGCCCTCTGCACCCTTATCCATTACCAAAAGCAAAAAATGCTATTTCTTAAAAATTGTAAAATAAAATTATATGTTGGCAGGATAGATATTTTCAGAGACACTGTTTGGAGCTCTCTTTCTCGAAAGATTCAAGCCTACTTGTACAATCTTTCTCAGCTCCTTCAGTAAGGCAGGTCTTGTACCTTACTTTTTAAGAGTTTAAAGATGCTCACAGGCAGACACATACCTTCCCTGTGTCCCCACACCTACCAACTTGCCTGCCCAGACTAAAGTACCTTGGCACAATATAAAAATGGAGAAACATAATCTCATACACTCCAGAGCCCACATCTGTGTTACTGAACCACTTATTTCAAAAGAAAAATAAGGGGCCTCAGGCCAGGTAGGTGACTCCTGTGACTAAATCTGTTCACATTTGTATCTGCCCACAAGAAGTCAGACCCCACATTTTCAACTCGTCTTCAGAGAGGAGAATGAGATGCTTTCACTTACTACAGGGGAGGAAGTAACATCTCCAGAAAAGGAATTTACTTCAAACTGCAGGCAGCATGTATGTGAGTATTCACACTGAAGGTAAAAGCAGTGTATTTCCAAAACTCACTTGTGTTTTTTACAGAATTAAACTTTGCATCTTATAAAACATAAAGGTCTTTTAATAGAAGAGGAAATATTTAACCTTGTCAAAGTCAATGTCTATTCTCTTCTCTATGATTCCTCCTGCAAAGATGTGAAACAAATCACAGGAAAAGAAAGAAAGAAAAAAAAAATAAAAAAAGGAGAATAACTGATTGGGAAAGGGTGAGTGCTTTTTCTGCAAGACCTTTGCATCTAGTCTGAATATGTTTCATTTCTATTCAGTTCTTGTGCAGGACACTAGGATTATATGTATCAACTTAATTCAGTGATAAGAAAATCCTTACTATAAATCCTACCATGTGGGACAAATCTGTCAAGATCTTGATTATCAAAACAAATGAACAGACAGTAAAATGTGACATACATAGCATACACTTTACATGATAAATTAGCCTTAGCACAACTGATACACATACTGTAAGGGGATGTTAAGGTTGCTATGGCAAGCAATGTCTTTCCTTCCCCAGCACCTGAATCAAAAGTTTTCTGAGTCAATGACTTCTAGCAAAAGACAAAAAAATCCTCTGTAGTTAAATATTATCTGCATATGACACAACATATTTCTCTGTCCCACTGTGGTCTCCTTCAAAAGTTACTGCCTTCAAGAGTGACCTCACCCTGTCACTGGACTGACTAGCCAGAAGCCCTAAGGTTGTTATTTGCCCCTTCAGCAGATGTGTTAGGGATTTATTGTAATGCTTTAGGGACCCAATAGTGATGGTCAAATAAATTAGGAAACTCATGCAGTGAACAACAGCATTGTCAGCTCAGGGAAAACAAGAGTCCTGTCTCAAGCTACAGATCTGATCGGAAATGCAAGTATTTTAGCTACTGAAAATTTTGGATATTATACATTCCTCAGAAATGGGTTGTCATTTAAGAGCGGAGGTTTCTTCAGAAACATTCCCACTTTTGGTTGAAATTAAAACTGTAGGAAAAAACTCCATATCAATGTGAATTCAGTATACTTCTCATCCAAAATTGTGTTTGGAACTCCTAAAGCAGAAAATTAGGGATACATTTTAAAAAATGGAGTAAACCCCAATGAGAATTTAATAAAGTATCCATTACAGCTATTTCTGTTAACAAGACATGACAATGCATCGAGAGCTCTCCTGCACAGAGACCAAAACGCTGGAGAGAATACATTCCTGACACAAGGTGTTCAGAACCTACATCAGGACAGGCTCACCCTTGCTGCAAAAAATATACAAGTCTTATGCAGTAAGCCAGCTGACAGCTTCACTGCTTATTCCTCCCAGAAATCCACCCAAAATTCAAATTAGATTAGCTTCTCCCAGCTTTCTTAACAAAACTCATAAACAAAGCTGTGTTCTCATTGACCTCATAGGATGTGTCAAATGATCAAAAAACTCTTATTTAGCTGTTAATTTATGCGATTACAGAGTGTCTTTTTTCTTTTAAGTTATGACATACATATATTGATCACCAGCAGACCCAGCTATGACCAGATCAAAACCACTATGGGAAATGCTCACGTTTCTGTATGTCTAGGAAGGACTGGAGAAGACACTTGTGTCATCTTTCTACTGCCTACTGTAGTTCATTGCATAAGCATTTTGCAAAAGGTTACAATTCAACTGAAAAAATGAATCTTGGAGGTGCTTTTCTGAACATGTGCTATCCTAATGGCAAGTTAAGTGATAAAATAAGAATGAGAAGTAAAGATCTTGAAAAACTGCCATCCTCAGTTTGTTTAAACCCTCTCTGCACTGTAGGTGAAGATTTATATAAAAGTTTATTCTGTGTTTGAAAATATTTTTTATTCCTTCAGGTACTACAAGAAGAGCAAATAATTCTATGCAAGTAAAAGAGATAATTTAAAAATAATGGAATATAACTTGCACCAAAAAAAACTGGCAGTAAACTACTTACATAACAACGAAAGTCATGTTTCACACAGAATTTTTCATACAGAGGTATCAAAGTACCTCATAAAATCAGGTAAAGATATCACCATTTTAGAATATGTGAATAATGAAGAAATCTAGCAATGCATAACACTGAAATATGACAAATAATTTTCAAAATTTAGCACCAGTGTAAAAAAAACCAAGAAACTCCATAGTGAGGGAGTTGCCCAGCACCAGACAGGTGATGGCACACATAGCAGAGGATGGCATCTAATGAGTTGTTTGGGATAACAAAACCATTTTGAGATTTTTATATACATTGCAAAGAAACAAAACCAGTATGATATTAAATCCAACCTGGAATGAAAAACTCTTTGAGGAGAGCTCTTACAATAAGTTGCAATGAACATATATAAAATTCGTATCAGCTTCCAGCCAGCAACACAAACCTATGCAGTTTTATGACATTTTTTCTTTTCCTTCCTTTACTATATGGTGAGATTTTAATTTTGCATATTCTGCTCCATATTTGCTTTTTCCTACACCCCACATAAATTCCTTGCCTTGCTACAGCTGTGCATTTATCTCCCAGTTCATCCATTCATTACTCCAAACAGGTCCCTGCTGCTGTGCATCGCTTTTGTTCATCAAAACAAAATGCTCCTTCCCAGCTCTCCTCTACTTCATTTCCCTTTACCCTTGGCTTCCAAACTTCCCCAGCATTATCCCTCCTGTGCATCCTCCCAAGCACTCTCAAATAACCTCTCTGGGGGAGAGGGGAGGGGAGGAGAGGGGAGGAGAGGGGAGGGGAGGGGAGGAGAGGAGAGGAGAGGTTTAATTGGTTCTTTTTGTCTTTCACCCTGCTTCAGAAGTCAGTCTGATCAATGCTACTTCACACTCTCTAGTGCAAGCTTTACTGATCTAACCTGTGACTAAACACAGATTCATCAAAGCAGCACTGGGGGAGGAAATATTTATCCTTTGCAACACATAGGGAATGTCATGTTACAACTTCCTCCTGGCTTTCCTCTTCTATTAGGAGAGGAGGGGAAGGAGGAGTGGGAAGGAGGACTTGCACAGCCAAAGTGAGCACCAGCACTGGAAACTAATGTCGTGTATTTATCCACTCACATTAAGTATGGAAGAGGCAGTCACAGTTCGTGTTCCCTTGGCACTCTTGAAATTCTTTTCCTTTCCATCTTCCAGAGGGTGACACAAAATAGCAGTTACTGACAAATGCTGGGGGAAAGCACAAGACCTAACCAATAAATATTATATGCATCCATATCTCTAACATTCTCCTTCAAGTCTAAGCCAAGTAAATATAAGAATCCCCATAGGAAGTCATGGAAGCTGACAATTCCTTTCAGAAAGGCAAATAAATGAATTTTTTTGATGCTTCCCTTCATTTTTTAATAATCTGATTAAAAGTTGACAACTAGTGACACAGCAGAACGTGTTCATTTTCCACACAAGCCAGCCTTTCCCTTGTCAAATGCCCAGGTGTGAAGGGAGGCTGTGGGAGCATTGCCCTGGCAGCGCCCACACTGGAGATACCCAGCAGACACACTCATGAAGAAATAAGGCTTCCTCATCATGTCACATAGGGGAGAAGATTATTTCTTATGTGAAAATGACATTTAGAAGGATTCTTATGTGAACCTGGTGTGAAAAGTTACTTCTACCACTTCAAGCACCTACGTGTTTCCTCTCCAGCCATCTGCTCTTACTATTTCTTAGCTTGTTATCTGGATGTGCTTTTCTCAAGGACAGTTTCTCAGTTCTATTCAATAGTGGGTCTATTGCTGACTCCTTTAGTGCCTTCTCCATATAGACTAGATTGGTTTTCCATATGAAGTCAAAGAAACGTTGAACCACATCCCAGCTTGGCTAGTGTCAATCCTGCCAGCTGTTGATTAAATATTTCAATTTTGAGCAGTTTGGCTGAGATAACGTATTTTCAATCACTTCTTATTTAAGGTGCTCACCTCTACCACCAGAGACCCAGACATATCTGTCACTCTTTCCTATCATTGTCCCTGCTTCCATAGCCCTTACCTTAACTTTCTTAACTTCTTTTTCTAACTCATCTTTACTTATTTTTTTTTAAATAAGAATGTAACATTCTTCCCCTTGCATCTCTCTTCTGCTCTTTATGAAGCTCTTTAACTTGGGCATAAACATTCTCTTTTTTTCTATGCCAAACTTCTTGTGGGATCTCATTCCTGTATCTCCATAAATCTATTTCCTTTGGGGATTCCTTCTTCATCAGGTCCCTCACAATGAAATCTTGACTCCTCTGCTAAAACTGAGTTCAGAGTTTCTCAACAGATACGTAGTGAACAGCAACCTCCTGAACCTCTGTCTTCTTCTCTGAACCCAGTATGTTGGAGAACATGAAAGAAAAAGGCCTCTTCTCCCAAAGAGATCTATTCCAGGATTTTTTTTTCCAAATCTGATATATTACTGGAATGCAAGCCAATCTAAACTTAAACAGCAAGTGGATGATTTCAGAGAGTTAACTAGCACAACTCAGAGCCAGGAATTAGGACCTGCAAGTATTTCTGATGACATGAACAACTGAAAATGTTTTTGCAGAGAACACACACTGAGCCTGTAACTCAATATGCTGTAATCAAACAAGTTCTCAAAAGGTGAGAGCAAGTGCTTACCTCAAGGAACCATAGTAGGGCATCAAATAACAGAGAGTTTGAAGTCACCACCCTGAATACTCACAGTTCAACCTCTGGGTGCAAAACGAAGGACAGTGTGCCTTCTCATTTCCCATGCTAATACCTAAGGTTATCACTTCACATAATTACTGAGTACTACATTGCAAAATGAACCACAAATCTCCCTTCAAAAGACATGCTTTTCGCAGAAACCCATAAAAATTGACCTGATTATTCACCACATTCCCCAGTACAAACTACTCAAAGCTTCAGCCTGTGGCCTTGCATGCAACTGCCCTGTGTAGTCTGCTAATTGAACCACAGACGTACTGAAACATACAGCTGGAAAAGAGCCACCTTATCTTTGTGCTCCAAAAGAATTTTTAAAAGGAAAAGGAAACACCTGTTGTGAATTATGAGAATGAGAATCCTTCAAATACTGTTAATAGAGTGATAAGAATTACCTTTTATTCATGTCTGTAATACTCCTATCAGCAAGGACTTACCCTCTCTCCCTAAGCTTCAATTTAAGATGTTTTTTTATTTACAGAATTACTTTCCAGAGATACATATTAGCACATTTTTTCAAAACAGATAAACACTGCCAAAATAATTACTAAACACATCTTTCCCTGCAAAGCCAACCAAGGTCTCAGTTCTGAAAACTTGTGTTATTAATGAATGGCACACTGCTGAAAACTAATTGTATGTAAAGTCAATGGGTGCATGTTTAAGAATTTTAATTACTGTTCTGTGATTGCTTTATATTCAATACGTAACATAGAGGTAACACAGCCTTTATGATGATAAGCAGTTTAATTAGAAAGCAAAGATAAGAAAAAATGCCTTTAAGTTACAATTTGCTCATGCTGGCCATGTGATAACTTGAGTACATAGTTTTCCTTGGTATTTTAAAATATGAAAAGCTAATTCTACCTAAACCTTTGTTTCCTCACACTACTTGAAGTGCTTTATCTGTCATTTTCTTCTCTCTCTTATGAGCGTCAACAGCACAGTTTAGTTAGATCACCAACCTCAGTCTCTGGGCAGGTCCACAGGAGCCTCCCAGCGAGCTGAGAGCAGCCTGGACTGTGCGCTGGTCGCGGAGCACTCACCCTTTCAGCACGCTGCCTCGGAGGATGGCCATTGATTTCCTAGTTATTATGAACATGAAATTATTGAATGACAGATGATAGAGTGCTAGGTCCTACAAGTATTTTCCCAAATGGGTTATCCAGCCAGTGTTGCCATGGCAACGAGGCTGTTTGGCAGCGCTTATGACAAAGTCTTTGCTCAGAATTCAGCTACAAAAGAGCTCCTTGCTTCCTACCTCATCTTCCCTGGTTTTATCCAGCACCTCCTTAATGCCTCCCCAGCCTGTGCCTCCAGTTGGCTGCTCCAACACCAGCCAAAGTATGGCACTGTTGCCAGCCTTTAGTCCTCCAGGAGAGCACCCTGCCCATGATCCCCAAGACACTTTTGCCTAAGATAATGTCTATTCTCCTAAGATTAAATATTAAGTCTAACAGTCCTGAATCCACTGGCAACACAAGTTCTGCATCAGGACACACAACTGAAAGCCTAGGAGGAATCATGCTCACAAATCAGCCATTGCCTCACAGAGTTAAATGTTATATAATTTCTCCACATTCCAGCCATGATTCTTTTTTTCTCTGGGGCTTTTAAAGCCCTTTTTCTACCAGCAGGACAATGTCTGAACACTTTAAAATAAAACCCAGCTACCCACCTTCTCTAAGTGCTGTCATATTTACTCAAACTTTCTGATCATTTCAGAAAATGCCTCTCTTTTGAGCTTCTGACTCCCAAAAAAAGCTGTTTCACAAATCCAAAATTACATGCAATAACAGGTTATTTCACTTCAACAGGCTCACCCACCTTTTAATTCACTGGTCAGTTTTCCAGAAAGACAATGACAGACAGGAGAGGGAATAACTGAAGAGCAGCATGAAAAGCTCTGGCTGGTTGCAGCAAACTACCATAAAGCTGCAGCCAGAAAGGTTCATGCGCCTGGGCTTTGCTGCCCAGGTTGGTAACTGCTCTTCACCACACACAGTTATCACCCTTTTCCACTGTGTCTCAGTCCATAATAAATTTTGCTGTACTTTCTTCCCATGCTGGGTGGAGATGAGCAGCATCTTAGCTGCCACTGCTTGAGTTGTGATAGGTGGGTAGGAAAAGATTTATGAAATCTACTTACATTTTCAACATGGAGGACTAGTTATGGAGTGGGAAAACTGAGATATGTGTCTGCAATGAAGCTTAAATGTTCAGTCAGCGCCAGTTATCTTGTTTCACTCTAGAAATATTTTAAGTCTTAAAATACTTGTCAGTACATTAAAAAATATTCCTGGTACAGCCACATCTGCTCATAGCAGTGCTTTCATAGGACAGCTTCAATTAGAGTTGGCTCTTGATGAGCCTCATCTAGGCTGTGCTGCACAAAGCAATAAACAAGGCACTGAAAGCACATGGAAAGCTGCAGCTTCATGCTGCCATCAGCCCCCACTGTCATATTTTCTCTCCTTTCATACCCTCCTTCTAGCATAAGCAAAGCTGTAAATGTTTTAGGGCTCTGTGATAGTCCCTGAGAAAAACAGGGAGCATATGTAATGTATTTTCACATAGAAAAAAGAAATGGAGATCCTAATTTCTAAAGTGTGCCTTCTGTCCAAAGTATACCCTTGACACTAACTCGGCTGTGATGCAAATGACTTTACAGAGATTACTCAGCCATAGATGATTCCAAGGTACCATCAGAAGGGTATTAGTCAACAATTTCTCATGAAGTCCAATTACATGTTTTCTATATAATTCCCTGACTACCCACTAAAATTTTGCTGATATTAGCCCATCTAAAAGGCATTCCAGGGACCAGGAGCACAGATAATATCCATTACAAAACCATTCTGTGGTTTCTGTCAAATCTAAGTTAAATGCTCTGTAGGGACTAGAAAGCTGCTACGAAATTGCAGATTCAGGATCTATACGAAACAAAGACACTACATCAATATACTCTTCTTTTTAAACAGAGAGAGACATTCAAATATGCGAAGACTTAGCTGAAAAGGATGCATCCAATGGCATAATATGCATTGCCTCTGAGTATCACTGTGATGTAACTCGGAGGACCTGCCTGGCCCATAGACATATTTGATGTCATCTGGATTTTTTCAAATTTCTCATGCAAGTACAAAATCAGTACCAAATGCATGTAATTATCAATTAAAATGATAATTGAATGATAATTTTTAATTATAATTTTCATGATAATGAAAAAAACAGTAAGTTTTTTGTAAAATCTTTTCCCGTTATCTCTTTTCAACTAAATTGTCTAAACATGTCCCTTTTGAAGACATTTAAATGTCTAGATGGTTCAAGGCACAGGTAATGGATACAAAGCCCCTCACCTGCAGGTCATAAATTTGACTTCAACCTTAGTTGGTAGTGACTAAACATTACTACAACCAGACAGCTGTTTAATGTTCTATCTGAAACAAGCTGACAGTTTCAGGCAAGTTCCTACTGGGCAGCTGTTTGCATCATTAAAACACACTACTTTTTTCAGTAACACTGTTGGGAGTGTCAGCAAAGAGGCCAAGGATGGAGTAGACTTGAGGACTGTATATGTTCTCCTGAATGAGAATCAAAAAGCTTTGGCTACTTTGGGATTGAGATTGATGTATAGTGATGAGTAACAGAGAGAAACACATGCTATCATTGATTTCACTGAACTTGTTCTAGGAACAAGATAGGAGTTCTCCGCCTTCCCATAAGCAGCCAACTCGTTCTTAAAACTTTCAATTCTTATCAAGAATTCCTTATCTCATACATATTTTCATATAATGAAAAAATATCTGAAAAATTTCAAGGTGGAAGCAAGTCCCTTTAAAAAAAAAGACCAGTATTCTGGAGGGGGAGTGGGGGTGATGAGGGCATTAATTTTGGCTTTTTGACTGCCTTTATATGCTGTTTGCCAAAACAGAAGAGTAGAACTGTGGTTAAAGAAAAAAAAAAAAAACAACAAAAAACTAGAAAAGAGAAAAACTGTGAAGCTTTAAAATAAGTATATTTCTTTTTTGTGGGATCTCCAGGGAAACAATTGCTGTTTTATTGATTCATGCTACAAAAATAGTATAAGAGAGTACAGCATTTAAATGAAACTTAACATAACAAATCAACCAAACTAGTATCCTTGACTGAAGTCAGTGCAAGCAGCACATAGTCAGTGTCCCAGAAAGCAGAGGATCAGCTCCAGCATTTTTTGCTAAAGTTAAAGAGAAATGTGGCAAGCTGCTCATCAGGGCATCCTAATGGAAAACCATTCCAAATACTTATACACTCTGCACTATCTGCCCTTTGACTTCATGTAGAAGGGAGCATGTTGCTTCTGTCAAGATGAGAAATTTTGAGGCTGTTCATGGGCCAAAGGAAGCAGAAAGAATGTTACTGGAGCTGTCTGGATACACACCAATTATCCCCACTTGGCTAAGTTTTTAGAAGTCAGATTTTCAAGGATGTGAGAGAAAACAGTAATTTGATAGTGCTTGGCCAAGTTAGCAGAGAAAAAATGTACAGAGAATGGCTTTCAAAAGAGAGATTTAGTGTGTTCCTGAAGCCGTTAAGTTGAAAAAAAATTACACTGCTAAGTCGGGAAAACGGGTGCTAACAAATATCCCTTTTTTGCTTCATGGAAAGTTGCTTGAAGTGATCTCATTTGATTATGACTCTGAAAAGTGAATGAAGAAAGTGAAAGGCTGCTTCCCTTACACACTTCAACTTTAAAATCCTGATTACTGTCTTAGTACAGTGCAATCCTTTATAAATACAGTTGTTTAAACAGAACACTAGTTAACCTTAGTTTGCTATGGGCAATCCCAGCAAGCTTTAAGAACAAAAAGAATACATTTTCTCATGAGACAGAATTTTCCTATAACATAAATAGCAAATTCAATCTGCTGTTAAAAAAACTACTCTGTTTTAAAAGCAATTAAGAAGGGCATTTCCCCCCCAGATTGACTTGTCAATTCTATTAGACCAAATTCTAATTAAGGGAGGAAAAGTGACTATTTAATCTGCCAAATGAAAATAATTTAGTGCAAGTTAATGAGGACTGGCTTATAACTGATTAGTCATTTTGTTTCTGGCTTGTTACAGTGGTAGAAAATACTTTCAAAAGATACAGTAGGATCAGCAGTCATTTTCACTCATTTGAAAAACAAACTGAGCTTTCCTTTGTGACCAGATTAGGCATTAAAATATCTGAAAACCAGAACAAGATGGGTGCAACAGCTTACAGCTAGTTTCAAAAATAAAATCTACTTTCAGTGATAATAATAACACCTAAACTATTAAGATCTGGCAATCTTTTCTCCATAGCATACTTTCAACAAGCAGCCTTTGACTAACAAAGGCCAAATATCACTATGAAAGGGGAGATATCAACCTCACAAATCCTTACTCTCCTGAACAGCTCTCCATCACCATTCTACAATGCCACACAGGGATGCTCACATGAAGATTTTTAAAATCAAGTTTGTATGTGTCATCAGGCACATTTTTGAAACTAAGAGCATTACAATGTGCAATGGCAAATGCTGCACGAGAATAACAAGCCCTGCAAGTCCTTCACAAATGGATAAGGAGTTGCTCAGCTGGTTCAGAAGACATCCCAGGGCATCTGGCATTCAGTGCATCAGCACACAGATTGAAGGAAGCAAAAATACCTTAAAACAGACCACCTACACCTGTTTTATTTCTTATATTCTGGATAACTTTGCAGTTGTGAAAGAATTTGCATTTCTCAGTACCACTTAAAAAACATTCAATTCTTTCATAATTACTGATGTATTCTACTCCTGTGGCATCTCATCTGTCTTTGAGAACCATACAGAAATTGAATGATGAGATTTCATCTTCAACATTTTGTCTAAAGATAAAAAATAATGTCAAACAAAACCCTAAAGTCAGATTATTGGATGCCTGAAAACTCAACTCATTTTCTCATACAGACACAGGTACCAAAATGATTAATGATTTCTGGCTTCAGAAAAATAAATTAAAAACAATTAAGTCAAGATTAAACTGGTCATTTCACTACCTCAAGAAACCAGATTTATGACAGATTTATTCCAATTGAAGCAGGCGAGTCTTTTCACATAACTGCCACCATTGCAACAAACTAGCTCTTCTACTTGGTCTGTAAAAGTCCCAAAGGCCATAACATGGTTTACTCTTAACATCAACCACCACTGAGACATTACTTGGCTGATATTATTCATACTTAAGTAATTTTATTTTGGTATTGTGACTTTTAGTAGCTGATATCCAGAATCCAAAACAAAACCTGGAGAATAGAGGTAAGAAAAAGCCCAAAATTTCTCTGGGTACTAGGAAGACCATCTTTCAAGATGTTTAAGCTCTTAAAAGTTCAGAAACATACTTTCAGTTTCTGAAGTACCTGACCAGTTCCTCCTGAACTTTATAAACATCTCCCAGTATCTCAATAACTTTGAAATCAGACCACAACAATTTGCTACTTAAAAATACAATAGTAACCTAGTAAACAACATTCCAATACTTTAAAATGACAATTGATATTCTACTTGAAACAAATAATATTTGCTCTTGTCCCCTCTCAGCAATGAGTCGGTATTTAGATTTTACACTGAAAAGCTCACAGTCTGCACTTAATTACATAATGGCACGTGAAACTTTATTCAAAGCATGTCACATAGATAAAGGGAGTTTGTCAGGCTCTTCACTGTACATTTCTACATTCACCTGCACTTCTAGTTTAAAGGCATCCTCCATAATTAGTCAAGATTAATGAGGATGTATAAGAACCAGAAAAAACTTTGGATGCTTCCTGTAGCCTATTTACAAGCAAGTTTCGCAAAGACTTCAAGTAAAATAATCTAGGTCCTTACATAGGACTCCCTTAGGATCTTGGACTGTACTTACATATAATGCTGTATCAACTTTTTAGTACTAGATACGTGTCCATAATCACCATGATATGATGTTCATCATGCTAATTGTATGCAGGTCACTGCAATTGGAGCAAGGCACACAAGGCCACTGTGGCACTCCATTGTATCCCAGAGCAAAGTGCTGAGCAGGGGCATGCCCCATGCCCTCCTACCTGTCAGAAACCTTCAACTCCATCTGCTCTAGTCCACCTGCAAGAGAGAAATAAACTTTGCCACCTCAACCAGGATATGTCTTAAGCACCAGCTTTCAATTTCAGTTGAGGAAACAGATCCTTCAGTTTTAAAACTGTGCAGCGTCTTCATTGCTCTTTAATTTCACATAGTCCCCCTGAAGCACTTTACTACTGAACAGCCTTTAATACAATTTGAAACAGATACCACTCCAGGGCTTTCTCATCTTCATCACTTGTTTGTTTTGACCTTGACATTTATTCAATTAGAACTGATTTGCCAGTTATGCACGACGCTTCCTAAAGTCCATTTCCATACACCAGTGCATAGACCCATCCAGTTAGCAATGATCTTTCCACATGCCCAAAGTAAAAATCTACAAAATCAAGGAGCATACAAAATAGCCAAGGTGTCTGTCACAAGGCATCTGCTATTTTTTTCTCCTACCATTGCTATCAGTAAATGGAAAATAAGAGAAGCTATGAAACCTCTTTTGGCAAATAATAAGCTCCAGCATGGCCTAACTGTCATATTAATCAGCTCCTTAAAATTTGCTTCAGAAAGAAGCAAAAGGAAGAATGGCTCACATTCAGGAAAGCAGGATTCATCCCACGAATATCATGGCAGCTCCTCCACAGCTGGGGAAGATAGTGGAGCACATAGTCCCTATCACATCTCTGTCACATGCTCAGTGCTGGGAGAGGAATTGTTAAAATTGTCAAGTACCATTCACAAATTTATGCCTGTGGAGTTGTTCCTTCTGGAAGAGAACCAAATAACTCATACTTTCTGAAAATTGCTTATGACAGCTTCTCAGTCTGCTTCAGGCTGGCTCTCAGTGATGATTTGTATTTTCATATACTTCTCATACATTAAGAAATTTACACCTGTCAGGTCCTGACAGAGTGTCTCCATCTTCAACCTTTTCGGGGAAAATTCTTTGCTTACAGACATTATCCAAATAAGTTTCTATCAGAAGTCTGGGTGACATAGCAGGTGGGGGGTCTAAGAAATATGCAGCAGGCAAGCACAGAATTTTAATGAGAGACAGGGGCTTCTGTGCTGGCATAAAAGAGATGGAAATTAAAATACTCATTCCTGTCACTTTAAACTGCTCATGAAGCCCATAGGTAATTCCTAGGGGAAGACATACTTCACTACAAAACTTTCTTTACTACCCAGGTTGACATCAGAATTTTTATTTCTAGTTATGGAATCAGTGCTTGGGGTCAAAAAAACAGCTCAGAGAACAAGAGTCTTCTTAAATAAGCAGGAGGATGGTCATCCCTGATGGTACACTCCTTGATAGCAAAATAAATGCCTATTCCCCACAGCCATAGTGGCCAAAAGAGAGGCTAAGGCATGTGAGGGATGTGAGACATGCTCAGGCATGAGACTCATGCATTCAGCCAAGCCCTGACCTTATAACCCTCAGAAAGCTGACACCAAAGAAGACACTTACTACTCACCACAGCAATACTGTCCTTTTGAGAACCTGTTAGAAAAAATGTGAACTTTATGGCTCAGATCCAGTGCTATGTCAAGTACCACAGTCCTCAGCCCAAGTATTTTGTTGAGAAGACCCATAGCAGTATTTCCAGCTCAGACAATGCATGCTTGCCACTTGGCCAGCAGCATCCTGGCACAGTAGCTCCTTCAGAAAGCTCACATTTGTCTGCTAGGACAAGGGACATCTATCTGCAGATCCTTCCCTTCACCTCCCTCTTCCTCAGGATGCAGGAGGTTTTTACTCCATGACTGCTCCCAATACTTCATTTTCTTATGGGAGATGGAATTTGCAAGGAATGCCGGGAGACATGATAGCAAGAGGCAGTGGGCAAGAGGTGACACCCTTGCTAGTGTAAGAAAAGCAGTGTGGGATGCCTGGTCAAGACTGTACCTCCACTGGCTGGGAATGTCACCTGTCAGAGGCCAACATAATTTGGCTCAGGAGCATGAGGAAGGGAAGAAAACATCACTCAGTCTTTTTTTCTGACCTCTTTTTTGTCCTGGCTGAATGAAGTCCTCGACAGGATGTCCAGAGAGGGCTCCTAGCTTCCCTCACCCTTTGGCACTGGAGGGATGAAGGAGTGTCAGCAGCACTGGCAGTTTTGTTATGCTCCAGTCAGCAGCAATCAGAAGACAGAGCACCCACTCTGTTCCCCTGTCTCTCTCCAAGCTTTCTCACTCCCCTGAAAAATGACTCTGTAGGTAAAATAAAAAAAAGGAATATGCTGCAGCTGGCAAGGACCACATAGCAACATCACACCTCTCCTGCCTTCCTACGTAGGAGAGCAAACATTTGCATTCTCGTTAAGATTGTAAGGCAAGTTATTTCACACCTATTCCTGTTGCAACTAACCATAGTAACACTGCTACACAGGAATACTTAATTGCCATTGCTTTTATAGTTTAATAAATGGTTGGATTACCAATGCTAAAAAGACATAATTTGTGAACTGTAAATTAATGTTATTCAAATTAACTTTGGACCATGAAGAGGGCTTTTAATGTCATTCATTTATTCCACGTTTACTGCCCCTGTTCAGTAATTGATGTGCAAACTGCTGAATTATTTGATTTCTTCAATCTTTTTAAATTCTTTATTACTCTATACCTTCTGTTGTACTTTAATGATCTGCCATGCTTGGCTCTTCCAAATAAAGGGCTCTGTTAAAAGAAAAGTCCCAATGAACCACTCAACAGATTAATTTTTCTCCTTGTCCAATGCCTACTTCAAGCCTCTTTTCTCCCTTTGACTGCAGAAGGAACCAAATCTCCAATATCTATATTAGTTCTTGAACTATCTTTCTTGCTCAGGCAAGATATGCAAGATTCCTTGTTTCCAGCAAGTTTTAAAAATAAGGGTAACTATGTAAAGTATAACAAACATGCACATAGTGCTGGAGTTAGACGAGATACTCATGTACTTGCTTGAAAGTTTCCGAAAAGGTCACTTCAGTCCCAAAGGCAGTCAAACCAACCCCATTAACAGCACAGTCAGCTGCTTGTTGGCATTACCTTTTTCAAAAGGTCACTTTGAGGTTTGGGCTACTGAATGCAGACTCCAGCTTTATTTCATCTAGAGATACTCAAAAAATTCAAAACATTTTTTTTTTTGTTTGCAAATACTTCTGAAGTTAATTGCCACATTTAGATAGACTTTTTATGAAAACACTGCTTTACCAAACTGGCAAAGTATTTCATCACATGCAAAAGGAGAAATTTCTTTCAGATTTCATTTTTGTTTGTAAAAGCCCATGGATGAGCATCTTTTTTTCTTAAAAGATGTCAGCTGCTGTGTACGGAAGTAAGGGGTGATACATATCTGAATGCACACAAAAAATTAGAAATTGTATCATCCTGTATCAAGTGAATGTTTGCAATGAATTTAATTAAAAATTAACAAATATTTGTAAGTGGAGACAGACTTTCTATTCAAAGATACAGCAGCCTGTCAGTCAAGGCACAGCTGATGAAAACCTGCTCTAATTCTATATACAGCATAAAGCCTAACTGTTTTGTCATTCTTGCTTATCTAAGGGAGCCTCAGCACAGGATTTGAGGATATGCCAGCATAAAGGCTTGGAATATGTTGAAATTGGTCTGAACATCATGTAATGAAAAAAAATGGATGAGGGCAAAAAGACATGAAAAGAAAACAAAGAAATATAATAAATGTGGTTAGTACTGTGGAATTTAATCCACTTTTTTTTTAAAGTGACATCTTTATTTGTATTGGGAAAAAGACTGAAACTCCCTTTAAATGTCAAAGCAGGCAGAACTACATTGGGGAAAGTTCAAAATACCATGAAGTGGGAAAAAAAACGAACACACAAATATGCAAGGAAACGGATTGAAATGAAAAATACAGGAAAAATTCAAAGTAAACAAGAGTAAAAGCAGCCATGATAAAATTAATTGTGGCTGAGAGAAGGCACCAAATGCAAAAAAGTGTGAAAGGTGCTTCTGACACAGATGTTAAAAATGAAGGTTACAAATGAAGTCAGAGTGAGAGCAGCAAATTTGGCATGTTTGGTATACAGGAGTGCAAAAATCCATGTTTGTCACCATTAGTGGTTGACTGGTGAACATTCACATCATAACAACATTCACTTCTTTTCTAATAAACCAATGCCTTTCAATTTCAAACACTGAAAACTTGCTCCTGATTTTTAAATGGAAGAGATGACCTTCCACTGTCCTCTTAAAATACTAAAACCAAAACCCCTGGAACAGCTACAGTGCAGTAGCTTGAGAGTGATCAGTTCACCCACATAAACTGAAAGGAAGACTGTAAGCCACCAGGGTGAAAGACAAGATATAGATATAGTTTGCATTTTTTCCCTCAATCTACACATACTTGAATCAACCAAGATATTTAAGTAGTTTCTTACTTAGCTAGAACTAAATCCTTATACTCTCCATTCAAATATCTCCACTATTTTGTTACTCATGTACTCAAGTACTTAATTACATAACATCTAAAACAGGATTGTAAAATTCACAAGCGTTAACAGTTTTTTCAGGTGCTTTTTCTCGCCTCTGATTATATTCCTTCCTAAGTGTTTGGTAGCTTAAAAAAAAGAATTAAGGCAGGCAGAAGTTTAGCAGTAGCTAATCATCCCAAATGATTTCTCCTTTTCCTATTCAATTCATTCCACCAACCAACACACAGTAGCTGAAAATTATCTCAGCACAAGAAATCCAATGCTAAAAATAGAAATGAGAAATAATTTATTTCAACATGGTATCATTAATTACCATAAAGCAATTTAAAATGTTGGGGATTTTTTTTGTTTAATGTTCTCCTGTTTTGTCATTTTGTGTAAACCAGCTTACCAGACAGCTACAGTAGGTTTGAATACAATATTGCCCCAAAGCTAAAAATCATGAACATCCTTTATTAGTGAGCTTATTAGATGGATCACTGAAAGAGCAATCCAAATCAGTGTTGTAAGCATCCCAATTTAGATTTGTTTCTGTATCAGAAAGCTTCCTCCCAAAGTCAGGCTGCAGACAGAATAGACGCCAAAGAGTCTGGTGGTACGGTTGGTTTCCTCCTCAGGAGCAAAGGAAGCCACGTGCCCTAGAGAGTGCCTGATCTCTGGTCAAGCCAAGTAAAGCCTCTTGCACTCACATCTGGACTCTCACAAATCCTGTCAGGAGCAGCTGAGGGAGCTGGGGTTGTTAAGCCTTAAGAAAAGGAGGGGAAACCTTACCACTCTCTACAACTACCTGAAATGAGGTTGCAGCAAGCTGAGGGTCAGTCCGTTTGCCGAGGTAGCAAGTGACAGGACAAGAGGAAACGGCCTCAAGTTGCATCAGGAGAGGTTTAGACTGGATATTAGGAAAAAATTCTTCATTAGAAGGGTGGTCAAGCATTGGAACAGGCTGCTGAGTTCACCACCCCTGGAGCTATTTAAAAGGTGTGTAGATGTGGCACTTTGGGACATGGTCTAGTGATGAACTTGGCAGTGCTGGGTTAATGATCTCAGAGGTCTTTTCCAATCTAAATAATTATGTGATTGTATGATATCCTTACTGAACTGCCTTTGACCAAGGCTATATTACAGCCTTAAAACCAGATGCTTGAAACCAAGAGATGCTGGCCTTATAAGCTCTACAAGGGGCAAACCACATGTGACACACATGCCTTGAAAACATGGTGTCCTAATGGAGCACTCTCTATCAAGACTGTGAGTCAGTGCCAGCCTTACAGCAGAGAGCTTGCCTCATAGCCATATCACCACAGCCCAGCCTCTGAGTGAGCTTGGCCCTGGGAGACACCCTATTGCCCTGACCAGCCTTCCTTTCAAAGAAGCATCTTTATGGGGCAGAAAAAAGAGTCATTCCGTGCTGTGTTCCTGTAAAACGTGACACACAAGGCATCAGCGGCAGCAGGTGACTGCTTTACCACAGCTTAGAGTGTGCTTGTTAGTAAACCATCAGCATAATTCTTATTCACACATAACTGGTTGTGTCTCATTAACATGTCAGTATGATGCTACACAAACAGAAAGCAGGGGGAACCTGAGAGACCAGGTGGAACATGCATAAGATGGAACATGCACAATGGACAACCTACAAAATAAGTGGAATATGTGTGTCGTTAGTTCACATGTTGAAAATGAGAAGTCTCATCCTTCACGCTGCAACTCCAGTGTTGTGCCAGTAAGAACTACTGGGAAGTTCTCCTGTATCACTCTACCTAAACTCCACTGCAGTACTGCAGTTTCACAGGTTACACAAATAAATGGACAGTTTTTGATGAAAGATGAAGGAAAAAGGACACGATAATGACATATCTGCTTCCACCTTTTGTGATATTTTCAGATATCACAAAAGATTATATTTTCAGATGAAAATATAATCTTTTCAATAAAATTGTCTGACACTGTGTCTTGGTTTGAAAAACAGATATTTGCTAAGAAAAGGCAAGACCCCCTTCCCTGAGAGGGCGAGTGCAACCCTCTCCCTTCTAATTATTATAGTTTTGGAATCAGGGGCTTTCAGGCAAAAGATATGGGGATAGGAATAACAGTTCTTTACTAATATATCTAACAAGGCAAACAAAAGGAACAACAACAGCTATAAAACTGACACCAAACCAGAGCAGTATAACTCAGTTGCAGTCCTTGTTGGCCGCAGGCTCCCTCTCCCTGCGCTCAGTTCCCGCTGCTGTGGGCAGGGCAGGCCCCGCGCAGCTGAACAGGGCCGGGGCGATGGCGGCGGCGGCCCCGCTGTGAGAGGGATGGAGGAGCAATCCCCCCTCACGGTGTCGGTCGTGGTGCTCGGCAGAGTGCCCGGAGGCAGTAGGATGAAGCGGGAAGGCAGCAGTGCGATGTCTGACAGCAGGGAACGTGGCTCCTAGGGTTGGGATTGCGGGGAGGGTGCTGGGTAGCAGCACCGGCTCCTTCCTCTGACTCCACGAGCGAGCGAGAGAGCCAGAGAGAGCAGGCCCTGCCCCACCTCTCCTTTTCCACTGTTCCCCCTCTCCCCATCCCCTGCGAGAGAAACTGTGACTAGCTGGGGTGTAGCCACAAATACTTAGCATAATAATGGGAAAAATTCCACAGAAAGAAAAAGGGAAAGAATCAACCCCCAACACACTGTCAAGTCAAAATTGGATGAAATAAATAAAAACCCAAGAAAGGGAAGAAAAAAACCTCTATAAATAAAAGTGAAGAAACCAGCACATGACTACCAGTACTAATGTAGGATTAAGTCTTTAAAGAAATATAAATGCACAGCTTGGGATATACACATTTATCCATGTCTAATAGCTTCAGTGTTCATCATTCTCCAGTCAAAAATTCGAAGGGAATTCTTCAAATTTTTTCTTTAGCACTGGCTGCAGCATTTGTCTGTTCTTCACGATTTCTTCAGATAAAATTTCTTACAGAACTCTCTAACAGACATAAAGTCTTTTCTTTGATGGCAGCTGAGAGTCTTACCAGGAAAAAAGGAACTACCTCTGTTTTGTCATACCTGGATATTCATTTGAGGGATATAGAGCCCATTTTTCTTGCCTGCGTCAGAAAGCTAGAAAAAAAGAAAAAAACTAATTATATGATCCCCAATGAAAAAAGTCCCAAGCAGCTGGAAGAATTCTTGAGATCTTCTTCCCTCTCTGCTCTTAACACCAAACAGGACTGCTGACATGGAGTAGCCTTTATTCCTTTCCTTGCTTGTCCTGATAATGACACTGAACTCCCCTACAGATTTAACAAATGGAGAAGAAGCAGGGTATATAGCAAAGGCCCTTAAATCCCCAGTGTACTCCAACCACCCATTTGCCAGAGATCAGGAAACTCTTCCTGCTGAGAGCCAGGTCATCAATTGCTGAGGAAAAGATGCCCCCGGGGACAGCAAGCCCTTCTCTCATGGCTGGGTAGACAACCTTTCCAATGTGAGCCTCTATTCACCACTGGATCTGCAGTCAGGCGAGGGTGATACCTCTGCTCATCCTCATAACTTCTCAGAGGAACAACAGAGGGGAGTTAACAAGCAAGGGAATGGCAGAAGGATTGCTCCAATTTGGGGATGTTAGCCTTGCTCAATAAAACAATGCTCAGCAGACACAGTAACTGGGGAAGGACAAATGGTTTGGAGTATAACACCAGACAGTTTCTCCTCTCAGGGCAGTCAAGTAGTTGGAAAGTAAAATATTAGAAGAAAGTTGTTGGATTGAAGAAAAAGAGAAAATAATTACATTTTCCCACTCTCCCAGGAAGCATGGTAGGGGTAACTGTCCCTAGTCTGCTAAAAGCATACAAAATCTTTAGCCTTGCAGAGGAGTCCACAAATGAAATCTTAATAGAAACTTCTGAACCCATCTTATTGCTTGAAATGGAAATGAATTATTCAGATTTGGCCTTCCTTAGTGAGGTTTTTCACTGCTTCAGTCATTAGAAACTTTATTTCTTCACCCAGCATGTGCCTAATAACTTTTTTTTAAGTCTCAGGACAGTGCCAATGCCTCTGGTGGAAATCTTCACAAGGTGAATTATATCTACTGTCCTTCTAGGAGATAAGCAGAGATGCTCTCTTTCTCATGCAGAGCACCATACACAGGGGTTTTACAATCAGATACACTCAGAAGAAAACAAAATGTGAAAAATACAAATGGATAATAGTTTTCCCCTCAGAGTTTTAAGCATAAAGTAAAAAGTGCCACATTTTTAAAGGTAATAAAGCTATCATGAACAAAATGTCTGTGTCTTTACCTCATTCTTTATTTGTAAACTTTGCCCTGATTTAAATAATAATCTTATTTTTGTGGCTGATCTCTGTTGAGTATCAAATGAATCAATCTTCTATTTTTTCCATCTAGAATGGACTTGGTAATTGTTAATAGAAGATTCAAAGGAGAAGAGCAAAATGCCATTTGTAATTTCTCCTTTCAGCACCAAACAAGTGACTCAGATCTGAGAAAAACCCACAGATTATACAGAGCACTGGCATTGGCTTCATTTACACTTCTGGTCTTTACACAATGGCTGAATTGCACAATTACAGAAACAAGAATAAAAGAATTTGCCAATTGCTTTTGAAATTCTTCCTCCAAAGCTACTTGCCACTTTTCTTTCTAATATATTTTGAAATAAATAAGACAGGTTCTTAATACAATTTAAAATTAAGAGTTACATATTTTTGCTAAAAAAGTTCAGAAACACATGCCTAAAAATTACCCATAAGCACTCCTATCCTGGCAGAAAGAAGACATACTATCCACATTAAGCTAACGATTGACAGCAGACAATTTCATTATAATATTTTCAGATGGATTTTTTCCCCCTGTGACAAGTTTGTGTGGTCACAGAATCTTCCTTTCATCAGACTAATACTTAAGCTTCTATCTTTCTTTGTCTGCTAGTTCTGCTCTGCTAATCTAGTAATATCCATTATATTGCTAAAGTCTTATAAAAAGAAACAGGTTACCCAAAAAGGAAATATTATGGTCTATTCCATTAAACACAGTAAAACTTTAAATCTCACATAAAAATAGGTCATCCAATTACATGGCAAAAATGACATTTTTTCATTGTCCAGTACACAATATATTTACGGGAAAATTACCAGAAACTCCTCAGCTGTATCAGATCTGAACCTTATATTTAGATGCAGTCATTTATTACTGCTGATAATGTGATGCCAGTGAATAGATTGGAATTTTTCACTGTCCTTTATCAAGATAAATTGTTCTGTCAATAGCAAATGGCTGGCAAGTATTAACACTCTGCACACTATATGACTTTTCGTTCCAAGCAAAAATTTTATTTAATGCTTTTTCCCAAAATCCATGGCCGTGACTATCCCTATTACCTATTTAACTACCTTTTAAAAGGAGGATTTATTTCTGCAAATTAGGATCTGAGTAACAAGACAGTATCATGCATCATAAACTTTAAGTCAATACAAGGCAGGACACTTGCAGTTCAAATGGGAAAATACCTTTCTCTCATCATTTGGTCATCCAATAGCATTACCAAGCTGTGGTGGGAGCAGCTGCTCAGAGCAGAACTTTATCTTGGCTTTCTTCCACCTACACCACCACCACATCCCACAGTAGCCATTTGCTCATTGGCCTATTACTTTCAATAGGTATTCCAGTAATTGGCTATTTCACACTTGTAAGGCTTGAACTGGCAGAGTGCAAAGGGCAGCCAACCAGCCTGTCAGGGTCCTGCACGCCGGTCATCCATCAATTATCATCTGCTATTACAAGACAGAGCAAATGCTCTGAAACCTTGTTGGCTTGGATCAGCTTTGCTATGAGCGTAATTTATCCCCAAACCATGTTAAGTTCCTGTCTGAAGAACAAGGAGGTCGCTATGAAATGAGTAACGTGTTTGTTGGTTGGCATGTGCAGGGGAGGAGGGCTGTGGGGGAGACAGTGTTGATTATCTGGAGGATTGTAGCTTCTGCTGGGTTCTGTGGCCACCTGCTGTCCTACACCCACTCCCTTTGCTAAGAAATACTCAAAACCAGAAAAATACAGTTTTAAAAATTATAAATTTTAAATAAATATAAATTATAAATAAACAAATTATGACTTCAAAGGGAAAAAAAAAAGGTCCTGCCCACAGCAGCCCAGAAAGGCTGGGCACACTGCTGGTATTTGCTGTAAATTGTTCTGTATCTGCACTTATGACAGAGAAAAACACATCTGGAAGAAAAAAAGGGATAAAAGCATTATGGTAGTTTAGAAAGTTACAGCGACTGTAACACTAATCCCTTTTTTGCTTTAACCTGACAGTCTGAGAGGCTCCATTTGCAATGAAGTCACATCTGATCTCTCACATCTCCTGCAGTATTTTATTCTGCATCTTTCCATGACAGGCTTGTTCATTACCCCTATTTAAAAAGCAAAAAGGCATACAAAATCTTTGCCCATCTTATTTCCTATTCACTAGATGTTCCAATTCTAGGTAATATCATTTAGTGGTGGCTGGGGCTTATTATCTACCAGCTTCCTGTACAAACAACCCAGACAACTTCTTCCCAAAGGCCAAATTGATCTGTTGACCTGCTAATATACAAAGTGGTCTCTTGCCTTGCAAGTACTTACCTGGAGCAAAGTAAACGATTTTAAAAAATAAACAAAGTCCTCCATTTTATGTGCTAATAAATTCCCAAGTACTTAAAAAAGATGAGAAAAAAAAATCATAAACTTGTTAAGAGCAAAGTGATTTAGAGAGCTGATAAAGATGTTTAAAAATCAATTCTGAACTTTGAGAGGACATGACTAAGGCTCTTAATAAATCCAGCTTCAAATAAATCTAGGAGTTATGCACCCTTACTAGTTGAATAAATGAAGTGACACTGACGTATATCTAATTGTAATACATCACAAGATAATCTGTCAAGCCACAAGTGTTCAGGTCCCATCACCCTTCTTCATCCATTATTTATGCATAACCTTCATTGCCAGTGAAATCCCTATGAAGTATAGCTTGGCATCCATTTTAGTCACTCAGCAGATACAGTCAGGAATCAAACCTGTACAAACTCTCCAAATTGCTGTTACTCTGCTGGAGAGAGAGTTCAGAAAGAAACAAACATACAGAAGCCACAACTGTTCTCTGCTTTGCTTAATAGACTGAAGAGCCAACAACCCTGTGTCTTTGCAGTGGACTTTGGGGCATGCCCTGCTGCCAAAGCTTGCTTTGTATTCATTTCAAGATGCAATCTGGGATCTCTCAAGCCTTTATTTCTTTATCCTATTTCAGACAAGGAGGCTCACCTAGAAACACATCTCAGTGCTCTTAACAGCATCTGCTGTGGTAATAGGAAAGCAAATTAATGGAGCAGTGCAGTATTTTTTACTTCAAACTTGCCAAAGATGTGTGAAGGGCAAACAGTTGGACATATTTACATACATTCATGATCCAGAAAGTCTCAGTTCAGCAGCTGCTGCAGCAAAGGCAATTCTTCCCTGTTAGCCTGCTCCATGAGCTTCATATCCTGCTGAGAGTGATGGGCAGTTTGCAGGGAAAGCCACCAGAGCTATAGCCTGGCTGGGGGTTTTTTGCTGACTCTTATTTTAATAACTGAAGTCACAAATTCTTAATCACTACTTTATTGAAGAAGAAACAGGGATTCCTCCTCCTGTTTCTCTTCTTCCTCCAAGGCACACATAGACACTTTCTAAATGCAAGAATAAAGATGAACAATTTACAGTATTTCAGCAGTTCAGCCAGGACCTCTGCTTAACTCAGGAAGCTGCAATAACAACCACAATCTGTTTCAGGCATGCAGCACTAGAAAATTAAAGGTTCTGTAAATTACATGGCTATATTTCTCCCACAGCCCAATTAAAGGCTTTATTATTTGTCAATAAAGTACCAAATAAAAAAGGTATCCTCCAGATAAGGCAGCTGTTGCTATTTGGCTCTGGTGAACCTTTATTTATGTTCTGTTAAGTTTGCAGCATGAAAGTTGCTGATAGGCCATGCATGTGATTACCAGGTGGCCCACAGAAATGCTCCTGTCCCCAGGGCCAAGTCCTCAATAGCACACATCTTTTCCAGCACACACACATTCTATTCACATGCGGCGTGATTCATGTTACTGCTTTCTGCCTTTGAAGCTCTGAAACAGCAGACACTGCCTTCCCTTTAACACAGCATCTTCCAGCAGCCACCAATCCCTGTACTGAGCCAATACCTGCTCTGGCAGCCTCTTGGTATGATATTGGTATGCCTGAGGGTGTCCAAAGATATCAGCAAGAGTTTTCCTTGTATACTCAGAAGGAGAAAGGATCAGGCCCCTGATCCAACCCTCATCCTGCTGAGAGTTGTTATCAGCCATTCCTAGGCTAAAAAGTTTGGCTGCTGTTGTCTCTGATGCCCATATTCTGCCCCCTCCCCTGCTCCCAGCTTCTCAGAAGTAACTTTGGAGAGCTGAAGCTTCTCTCTTCTTCCTTATCCCCTTTTTTTTTTTTTTTCCATTTAAAGAGCAATGGCTTATGGGCTTTTACTACGGATATATATATTCATCCCTAGGAAATGGTAACATTTCCTAGGAACAGAGGCATTAAGACATCAACACAGCACCCCCATAGCTTAATGTGCACAGTTCTCTCCCCTTCCCCAGCTTTTTTAATTTCAGGCACTTCCTACTTCTTGTTTGGGCTTCTGAGTGATACAAGTGTGTAATTAGAGAAAAAAGGCATTAACATCTGCAAGGCACTCTTCAAACATCAAAAAATCAAGCTATGCAAGTCTGCTTGCTGTTTCTTGTAATCACAACATTAATTTTTTACTTTTGGGGAAAAATAACATTCCTGTATTTCACAGATGATGGCAGAGCTAAAAATTAATTTAAGATGATAATGCTACATGAAAATAAAAACCTCCTCTGATTGAATTTCAAGGACTCTTCTGTTTAACTAGCTTCAAGAGTCCTTTTTTTGATCATAATAAAATTATTTGCCATATGGTTCAGATGCTTGTGATCCTCTCTCAATGAGAGGATTATGCATGAGATATAATGCCTACTGTAGCTGCAGCCAAGCACACAGCTGGCTCTGATAATGCCAACAAATGGCTTCATCTATCTCAATGTCACGTAGGAGCTGGTGCGATGTGAATCAGCCTAGAGTACAATTAAAATCTACATCATCTGTGAGAAAGGTGATGGAGGTTCTGACATCAGAGCTGTGCCAGATTCATCCTCTTTCCATTGTAACAGAAGAAACATGTTGCCCCTTTCACCCTGTCACACTAATGATGTGCCTTGCACATCTCTTCCTGTGCACATTAAAGGTAGTAAATCAGGGAGACTCCTATTTAAAGGCTTTGCCTTTATCTGACATTCAGTAACGAGTAGAATTTCTAAATTTAAGCGCATTCCTTGCTCCCCCCTCTGCGATGAGATAATGCCACTTGAAGTCTATGAGTGAAATATGCTTAGAGGAGTTTATGATCCATATGGATGCAAATTGTGACAGTATGCAAGAATTTCCTTGTTTTAGTTCCACAATATTTAGTCAGACTAATAAAAGCAGGCTTGAAAATCCATTTCTTCTACCAAAGCAAATTTTATTGCAGAAAGTGGCCATAATTCACAACAAACAAGCTTGATATCTCGACACTGATGAACCTTCTCTTTTAGGGCTTTAAAGCTAGTGGAACTTGGGCAATTATTTTGTTTTATTGTTAGACTCATTAAAGGGAAAACCCACAAATATATTTTATTAGCATTTTTGACAAGTTAATGTAAATATAAGACATAATTACTTATGTCTGGCTCTCAAATTTTATTACAATACAGGGTTGTATTAAAATATTTTAAACCTTTGGACATCAGAAACATAAAAGCTTGTCTGGTGGAATACAGCAAGACACTAGCTAATGTTGTTTTGTCCTTTCTGTCAATTTAACTGCATCAGTTTGTGTGGCACATTGCAAATGGTATTGCTAATCAATGCAATGTAGGCACTGGAAAATGAAGATATGCAGTTTTACACTCAGTCGGGATCTTTACTGAGATGTAATCAAAGTCTGTTTAAAAATCTTTAATCACACAATACACACGCAGACCATTTCCAACTATCTCCTGCTTAGGACATAAGACAAAGTCTCAGTGCATGCTCCTGAATTACAATGATAAATGTGTTTTTAAATGCCCATGTTTTTACCAAATAAGACAAAATACATCACATTTGGCCTTCCATTGTGTTAGTCCATCTTAATGTAATTTGTCATAATAGTGTTACACCACCCTAAAACTTGTATGTGCAAGTATTAAAGTATTGTTTTATGCACCAACATCAAAAGTCTAAATCTGGGAATGCAAAGCTTAGTCTCTCTCCATAGGGAAACTAGCACCTTGGTGCTTTCTGTTAAGCAGTCAGCGGTAATAGGTTTTGCCTACAGACCAGCCTGCATGTCTCTAATGACACTGCTCTCTTAAGCTGATTTAGAGAGAATGACAGCAACATCCTCTTCCATAAGAGCTTACATGGTACAAGCTTTGGAGGAGCATCCAAGTGACATAAAAATCTACTGTTTAATATAGCAAAAATTACAAAACTTTAAAATTAAAAAAACATAATTCAGAGCTTCTAAGGAATCCTTTAGAAAGCAGATGTCTCTAAAGTGAACAATGCAATCCTTGAAGTTGATGTAAAATGTCATTGCTCTCAGGGGAAAAAAAAAAAAAGAAAATCCAAGGAAAAGTTTTACTGCACCTCCTGGGTCTGCCTGTATCTAAACTTACTAATAAATGAAACAAAAAGCTGTATGTGAAGGCTTCATGCCTCATTGAATAAATACTTGTTCTCTCAGACCTTACTCTTGTTTTTGTTCCCCGTCCCAAATAATAACAGCTGAAAACTGCAAAACAATGCACCCACTTAAAAATCAGGTACAAGCTCTTCACAACTGTACCAAAGAAACTTTGCCTTTGAAGATAAGACACCTCCACTTAAATACAAGTTATGCTTTCCTTTACTTGAGTAGATAAACACACAGTAGCTTATACCCAAGTTTGAAAATAAATTGCAAGATCTCACAAAAGCAGCCACGCCAAATAACGAATTGTCATTTTCTGTGCATCTTTCTAAAACAAGTAAGTCAAACCACAAAAGAGTCACAAAAGGGTCACATAGAGTCACAATTCGTAATATCAGTTTCCTAGGTGCCCTAAGCTTTTGGAGGATGCACATT